>JAOBYJ020022057.1:0-11939 GCA_025403565.2 Palythoa heliodiscus
CAAGAATTCATAATAGTAATAATAATAATAATAATAATAATAATAATAATAATAATAATAATAATAATAATAAATACTCTATTTCACGACCCTAAGAGGGCTTTTCAGTGAAATATGCCGACCCGAAGACAAATCCAACCAGTGGTCAGAGGGAGACTTGAACCCGGGCCAACCGCATTCAAGTCCGGTGCCCTGACCACAAGGCCACGTTTGTCCTTTCACAGTCCCATCATTCAATTCAACAAATTAACTGGGACCGAGCGTGACATTTTGGCCGTGGATAACGGGGAGGAATGTTAGAACCTTCCCACTTTGTTTCTTGTAAGACCAACAACTTTCTTTTGCTCGTTTAACGCCTGTTTTACCATATTGTAGAAATTTTGCTTCGATATTTGGTGTTCTTAAATAAGTCTCAAATGTTTCATCTAAAGGCCCATTTCCACTTCATTCGCAATTCGCATGCAATTGTTTGTTTGTAGTTCGCATGCGAACGTTAACGTTCACAAAAATCAAGCATTGCGAACTGGTCAAAATCGCAATGCGAACGTTCGCATGCGAAATTCGAACAAAGGATCGCATGCGATTTGTGAATTGTGAATGAAATGGAAATGGGCCATAAAACTGATTTAAGTAAAAACGGCTGTTTCCACTAGAACTTGGGCTTTTCTCTAACAGTCTCCATGGGGATTTAAAATATTTCAACTGACTATAACAACTATATATGGGTGACTCAGTTATTATACATTATTAGTTATCATTACTATTGTTAGTTATTATTATCGCTTGTTATTACTAGTAGCTTTGTCATCAGTGTTTTAAAGTTATCAGTTTTTGTGGCTACCGACTGGTTACCAGGCATTAGACCACTATGTTAACGGTTGTGTAAATACGTGAGATGTAAGTAAGTAGGTAGGTAAGAAAGAAAGAAAGAAAGAAAGAAAGAAAGAAAGTAAGTAAGTAAGTAAGTAAGTAAGTAAGTAAGAAAGTAAGTAAGTTAGTAAGTAAGTAAGTAAGTAATGTAACTCCAATCTTCGGTTTTTCTTCGGCTTTAACTTCGGCAACAGATATTAGTCGAAAGTAAATCGGTTTTATCTCGGTAAAGGTCCCGGGTTCAAATCCTGGCTCTGCCGAGTGTTAAACAGTTGTGTGACCTTCTTTTCCGCCAAAGTTGACTCAACTTTCCATCCTTACGGGGTCGGTAAAATGAATACCAGCTTCTGCTGGGGGCTAACCTGCGGTGGATTAGTGTCCCGTCCAGGGGGAGTCAATGACTCTCATCCGCTTAACACTACGGAAACCGGAGATACGGGCCGGCTCCAATGGGCCACTTTGGCTCGTAAAAGGATTTACGATTTTTTAAGAATAGGTCAGATGATATATTTTAATTTGTACAACATTTAGGGGGTTAATTACGACAACATGTTTAGCAAATTATGCATAAAATAACAAGACAGCGCTGACATCGCTCGCTTATTTTCTGCAATTATCTTCAGTTGCCGACGAAAAAACTCTAAAGGAATAATTGAGCCAAATCAAAGGAACATAGATTTTAAAGCCTCTTCGCGGAATATCACGGATCGAGTCCCTCAGAAAATAATTCAGTTGCATTGTGGAAAACTCAAGGGGAGCCTCAATAGTTTGGGCCGGGCCTTTCATTAACCGTGAGAGCTTTAGAAAATAAATTTCAAACTAATTATAAAACTGTGATAATAATATTGTTTTCCACCGCATTTCAATTTTATTTTTGTGATCGAGCGTTTGACCTTCTTGGTATTTGTTATTTGAACTTGTTTACATATTCTTTTGTCTTCTGAAATTCTAACTTTAACTTCCCAAACTCTTTGGCTTTGCATTTTCATTTCTTAAATCGGTGATAATAAAAAAGCACAAAGCCATGTGCAGGTTTTCAGCAAGTTTTTGAATCTCAGTGTTCGTTTGTTTTACATAATTCGCAACCAATTTTTAAAGGAAGCTGTTTGATTATGTAACACCGCAAAAGACGTTTAACATGAAGCAGTTAATTTCTTGCGTTGTAAAGTGAATAGTGAAGTTAGAAAATACAATCCTTTAGTAAGCGGACAAAGCGTGAATATAACTAAACTTGCTGTCAATAATAAATGGGTATGTAAGAATGTCTTGCAGGTCAGTTTCAACTACCATAGATTTGTTACAAACAAGACCATTTAACATTTTGGCGATAAAAAATGAAGGTTGCGTGGTCGTGTCACTACTGTTACGGGAACCATAGATTTAACCCTTTGGTATTATGCGAGCATTTCACTAAATTGGTCAAAAATCTTGCGCTTCATACTTTTTAAAATATATTCTATTGCAGCAAAATCAACAGTGAACTGAATACTCCATATCAAGCAGTAGCCACATGCACTCTTCGAGGGCCTATTTTTAAGCTGTGTAAATAAAATAGTTCATTTTTAGTGTTTTTATATTTAAGCTGTTAAGCGCATTAGATTATTTTTGCATGTACACTGCGCTTTATAAATATTTACTAATATTAATATTAATATTATTATTTTTATTATTATTGTCATTATTATTACTATCATTAATATTATTAATATTATTATTATTGTTATTACTATTATTGTTCTTGTTGCTGTTGTTGTTATTATTGTTATTGTTATATTATTATTATTATTATTATTATTATTATAATTATTATTATTATTATTATTATTAATTTCATAAACTTAATCAGTATCTATTCTGATTCAACTAGATGGCAACTTTGAACATAATGGAGTGTGGATTGGGCTTAACGATCTCAAGTCCGAGGGTGATTTTCAATGGAGTGATGGGTCAGTAGTTTCATTTACCAAATGGAAGGCTGGTCAGCCGAGTGCAACTCACAAATTGGAAGACTGTGTTCTAATGGAAGACTCCAAGTGGAAGGATGTTCCATGTGGGATGCAACTTTACTTTGTATGTAAGAAAAACTGATTGAGGGCTTAAAGCTGATTGCGGTTAATCATAAAAGGAAACGAAAACTAAAGTTTAGAAAGAAAATGTTGTTCTATACTTGAATTATTCACCAAGATAAACAGTTAGAAGTGCACGGCGAGCTTATGAAAACGAGATACCAAAAAAGTCCAAAATAAGCCCGGGGCTTATATATATTTTCAAAGGACCTCTTAGCAGGGCTTACATTTGGAGAGGGCATATACTCTGGGGTACTAACCCAATTTAATGACCTTGCTCGCCATTTGAGTTCCCGTGACTCAGTGGTAGAGCATCCGACTAGTGTACGGAAGGTCATGGGTTCAATTCCCATCTGGAGCTCCGTTTTTTTCCGAATTCTTTGTCTCTGCACGATTTCGTATTTGTTATGGATTAATTATCGGAGGCTTTTTTGTGTCAGTACAAAATCTGTGGAATTGCTACCCTTATTTTGGTGTCAGCAGTTTTCTCTACATGAGTTACAAACACAACACAGTTTAGGTTTATTAACAACACAACCTCATAAACTTTATCATCGTATTTTTAGACTGAATAACAGAAAATCTCACGGTGCCGGTATCTGTCACCAGTGACTTTAGGTCTCAGAGTAGATTTTTTTGTTTTTAATTTCAGAAACTAATAAACTGGAAAAGAAGTATTTTGGCCAGAAACTATTGTACTTTTAAACCTAACTATATTGTGCCGAGTTTTTCTTATTTATTTAGTTTATACTAATACTTCTATTGTCGACTACTAGAGCTCCAATGTCCAACCTAAACGTATTTTACACACATTTAATGTTTCGGCCAATTGGAGCCTTGCTGTTTTTATATCATTTTGCTTATAAAAATGCGTGCACGTAAGTGGTTCTTTTAATTTATAAATTATTTAGACGTTATCTATTAAATTTGTAAAATAAAAATGTTTATTATTAAAAGGCTTTTAAGTAAAGTGCAAATGTAATAAATGAAAATTAACAGATGTTATTTTCCTAAAACACAAAAGAGTACAAAAAAATCCGACAGCAAATTGCAAATGCACAAAAGATGGTATATTACAGTCAATGATGATAAAAATGGAGTCTGTTGCTTTATGATAACGAACGTTCTGGCCATCATTTTAAAAAGTGAATGCAAGTTTAAAGTTATCACTATTATTACTATTATTACGTACTATCAATTATGCATTGTGAAGATGTATTAGTTCTATAAACTAAGAGGCGAACTGGCAGCTCAGCTGTCGAACCGAGATGACACTGCCGGCTTTGACGCTCTCAAACGTTTTCTAGATATTGAATTATATTACCAAACTTTAAAAAATGAAGTGACAAGAACACTAAATGCTAAGATGTTGACACTAAACTCAATGCGTGGGCGAATTTACTGCGAAGGCAGATGATTCTGAAGGTCAGCTGGTTTCAGTTTAAGTTTCTCGAGTCGTCATTCGTTTGCAAATTTTCTAGTTAGCAAGGCAAATGGCATCTAATTAAAAAAATTTAATTTTCTATAAGTTTATCTTGAGATCAGTTTACTTTTAAAAAACTAAAGGAAAATTAAGGACATAGCCCTCAAAACACGACAAAAGGAAGATTGTAAATTTTCCCGACATAAACAATTTCCCTTTTTAAGAGACAAAATATTGTAAATTTTAGCGGAACGGCAGTGCTTTGAATGAGCTTATCGTTTCACTTCAGCTGCAATATCAGTTTGGTCATGTGATCAAAACGAGTTTTTCTTAATGAAAAGATATAGAAATTAATGACAGTTCCAACATTTTAAATACATTTTATGACGTAACTCATTTTGTTGACATTTTGTTTTGCATGTGTTAAAGTTTTGGTCAGAGCAAAATTTAGAAGGACATTGGATTTGAAATTTTTGGCGATACAGGAAAAAACTCTAACAGGTAAACAAGAGACTCCCGCTAAAATTATACCTATTTACAACAATTACTTACCACTACTGATTGGCGACGTAAGGAGTTGCAAGTCGTTTAATTTTCATCAACTATTAATTGTAAAACACATTAATATAATCGAATGCAAAAATATATTAATATGTATTAAACCTGAGGAAAACTGTTACATAACACCCACTTTTCACGTCGGATTAGTTCTCTCGCTTTGTTTTAAATTAGCTCTAAAGAACTACGACGTCAGGTATTTTATACTGAAATTTTTAGCGCTATAAGTATAAGGTGTTTTTTTCAGAACTTTAAATAACTAGACAAAAATACTGCAATAAATCTGTATTTTTTATTCCTGATAAAGCTGTAGATGGCCTATTAGTTGTCTATCTGTAATCTGTATAAAGTCGGCTAAAAGCTTTTGTAACCTTCTTTTTAAAGGTCTATAGAGATGAAACTTGGCAAATTTTGGGAATCTTCCCTGATCCCCATCTCATTCCTTTTGTCACAGGCCATTCCGAGATATCGACGCATGACTGCAGTTTGAAAGTTTGAAAGCCAAATTAAAATTTTCATTTGTTTTTCGTGCTTTCAAGCAAATTGTTTCTCAGGCACTCAGCAGGTAAAACGTGTTTTTAAAGATCACGCTGGGAATGCAGCTGCTAATTGTAAATTTAATTTTTGGGAAACCATTATATTCATTATTGTAATGACATTCAGCTAAACTGAATGTTTCACACTTTCTGTGCAGTTTTGCTTTCGCCAAGTTGTTGTTTCATAACAGTTCAAAAGTGAAATGTTAACCCTGTTTTGGAAGTGTGACTTTTAGTAATTATAAACCCAATTAGAGACTATTTTTAAATTACACGGACAAGACTGATAAAAATAGAATCTTGATATAATAAAAAGAGTTTCTGAATCTAAAATAATCCGAACTCCATTTGCTAGCATGGTATATGAGATGAAAGAATTGAAAATAAGCTATCTTTGATCGATATTACATAACTTCAAGTAAGCATTTTAAATTGAAAAGAATAATTAATAATCATTTTATGAAAGGAATTTCGACAGTTTTCTGTTGTGGGATTCAAGTTGGAGTTTTGTGATCAGTTGTGGGTTTTGACTCAGACACAAACTTACGTCTTCTAAAACCGTTCACATGTTACAACATGGTAATAGTACCTGTATCTATATTTTCATTTTCAACAAACCATATTTACAATTAATAATAACAAAACCTTGCATAGCTTAAATTTATAAATAATTCATTAGAAGCTTGTAGCTGGAAACTGTTTTCTGAACGAAAACAAAAATCAGTTATATTTTGGTGGCTTTTTGTAACTGGTTGTCACTCTAAACATTCTATCAACGTTGTAAGGTAGCTAATCAATCATACAGCTGCTTGTCTTGTTTCGTTTAATTACAGTGGATGGGCGAAGCTGCTACAATAGTTTTAATAATTGCATTCAATGCTGATACTGTTGTTCATTTTTGGCACCGCTGAACCGAGACAGTTCGGACTTTCTTGATTTTTAATCACTCGGTTAAGCCTTTAAAATATGGCGCCTCATTCAGCAAAACTGTGCCAGTAACACGGACTTTCCAAACCTATAACAGAAATACTAATAAAAACGGATGTAACCTTGAGGGTTTTAAAAAATAGTTTATTGTTTATGATTCTTTCCAAGAGAAGTTTCACTTTGTTCATTGCTTTTCGTCGGACTACATTAGAAAAGCACGCGAAACCGTGAAAAACGTTTGATGCAAGCTTTTCGCTACCCTTTTACTTAGTGCAAGTATTTGGTTCACATTTGTAGACTAAGAAGTCAAGGAACCACTAATTTATAAACATTTTTCTCAAGCATGTGCAAGTGCACAATTTCTGTTATCTTGATAATAACTCGTGCGAAAATTTTTTTACGAGGAGACGAGCAAAGGCAGAATCCTTTCTTCTTTTGATGACTTTGACGTTGTTTCGATCACTCAGCTCCTTGACCTTAAGCTGAACAGTTTTAACGCCAGCATTCACGGCAGCTAGAATCTCAATACTTGTCAATAAAACGCGGCTCAATTATTTCAATTTAAAAAGACGAAGCCCTCACGCGGCAATCCACGCTAAGATATTTCGACGTAGCATCTCCGTCAAGATTTGTAAAACGTGTGTTTTTCGGCATATTTGTACCATATAAGTTGCGATAAGCTTGCTCATATTGTCTTTTCCAAATAGCTTCTTTCTCGCAGGCTCGGGCAAAGTCGTCGAGAATTTGCGATGTTAGTACTTGTGAATTCATGCGAGGCAGAGAGCTCGAACAAATCGTGTTTCGACGTTGAAGCTGTTGTCCCGTCGGCGTATCATCAAGCACATTTATAAATTCCATTTTCAACGCGTTTTGGTAGATCTGCTAACAACTTCAGTCTATGAAACTTTCTTACTTGAAGCTCACTGAGTTCAGAAACGATGTTATTTTATAGTCTCCAGACCATCGTTTCCTACTTCTCACAAGTTGTTTTCATAAATAAATTGAGACAGCTGTTGTTTTGTGAATAGATATAAATAGCATGAGGATATAACACGTTGATTCGGGTTCAGTATGCGTTTTCTCTGAAGCACTACCCAAATTTGGTCACCCCTTACTTCTGTTGATAGTGAAAGTGGTATTACAGATGACGTCACACTCCCCGCATCAGCGCGCCGCGGAAAGACTGGAGAGAGAGATCAATATTTTATTTCAAATTTTCTGAGTATCAGTTTTCAAAATTTTAAATCGAATTAAAATCAGGATGTGAAAATTATCGATTCTTTCATAAAGACGAGTTTTAAATTTATCATTTTTTGTGAAGCCAACAAGAAAAGAACACCCGGAAAAGCTTCCGTAAAAAACATAAAAACATGTTGTTAACAGCAGTTTGCATCTTTTTTATCGTTTGACGTCAAGAAAGTAATAATCTGTCTCAAAATATGGAATCTCATAAATATAAATAAAAATAAAAACAAAAAACTAACACATGTTCGCTCTGGATGAATTGTAAACGAGAAAGAATGAAAAAAGAAATTAACAAAGTTTTGACAAATGATATGTATAAATCATTTGAAGATGTGATTGTCTTGTATATTGATCAAACGTTAACTCGTTTCATGATTTATCAGCTTTGTGTGCTAACAAAAGAAAAAATACAAACATATGATGCTATTGTACATAGAACATAAATTTTCACTTTACTTCATATATGCAGTTTATCGCCGAAACACTGGCCTGCAACAGTCTGTGTTAACGGGAACCAGATTGTACTAGGTTAAGGTTTATCCTAAATAATGAAAAAACTAATGCGAGGCGTTCACTCCATGCTGATTTAAACAGCATGTATATTTCATCGAGCAGTGTACGTGCCAGCTAAGTATATAATTATAAACAAAGTTAAAATTTTGTTCCGTTCGTATACAATTTTTCACCGTTTCACATCTTAATCACTGCTACAAGTTACTGGAAAATAAGTTAGAAATAAACATTAAATGATATTGCGGCAATTAATAAAATTGATTTTGTTCGTTCTAATTCTTTTATGTCTGTTGGGAAGATCCAATCTGCCCGATGATCTTACAATTTATTATCTTTGCGCCGCGCGAGTTTTTCATTTTTCGCATATAAATCTAAAGGAGCACTTACAGAAATCATCTTTACGCTTGTAGTAATCAAAAATGGGTGAAGTTTTTATTTACAGTTTAGATAAGCAGTTCGATAAGTGTCAAATGAAAAATAGACCCGAATGACATTTTTAGAAATTGCAATAAACAGAATGCGAACTACTTAAGGGATTACTTAAAACTCCAAAAAATGTATTAATAGTATTGGCTTAGAACAAAGTAATTTGCATACTTTTTTATGTTTTTTTGCGCACTTTTTTCTATTTTGTTTTTCAGTATAAATAGAAATAGAAATACTAATTACTGCCGAAACTGCTTTAAGAAGCCATTTCGGTATGTATATATTACAAGCGTATATCAAATAATCTTAGGCCAGAACACTCGTCGCGTGTTTGAGGGGGAGAAAAGGCTATCTCAGAGCTATAATAGCACAGCTGTAGCCAAAAGATTAAAAAAAACCATCGGCCTAAGAATCTAAAATTGCTTTTGCTGTTGAGATTGAATCAAAAAAATATTCGCCTACTGCCTTTGATTCTGGTCACGTAAGAGCGGTTTCATTAAGATGTTTATTGAAATATTGAATCAACCCGATGCACACAGTCGTAAAGGTAAAAAGTTTTATGTAGCAGCACAACTTGTTTTGGTATTTTCCAAAATTTTATTATCCTTAACGCTGCCTTATTATTTTATTAATGTAATATCGTTTTTTTTCATTGATTTAAAAACATGCGTCCTATTTATAGTGCACGTGAGTGTCGGCTAATTTTATCATGCAGTTATAAGATGTGGAAAAAATTGAATAAATAAACAAACTCAGTCCACTTCAAAACAAACGCCTTTGGATATTTATTTCTGATCTCAGTTCTCAAAAAGCAATTTTAATTGCTTGTCTTTCACATAGCAAAATATTTAGACATCGTCTCAAGACTTGGGCAGTTAACTTCATTTTGGCCAAACGGGGCGCGATTTTTCCCAAATTCAAATTGGACTCGGCGCACTTCAATTACCTTTAACAATTAACCGAAACACAGAAATTATTATGCTTCGTTTGGAAACAATAATCAAATTTTCAACGTAGCATTAAAATTACTTGATAAAAAAACTGCTTGTAACTCAAATATAATTCTTTATGATAAGAAAAATCATTATAACTAGTTACTCAAGTATAAGCTCAAAGCAAAATCATGATTCTTAATTCAGTTACATACAAGTCATCGTAAGACTGAATCTTAAAACGCGCTTTCCAGTTGCATTGGCAGAACTCAAAGTGTTTCATAAATATTTTTAGAATTCGCACTCATTTTAATCACAAAACGATTTGATTACCACTATGATGGATATAGTTTGAATACTTTTTTTACTTGCACGTGGATCTTAATTTGGCTAATTGGAAAACTCAACGTTATGACGTCAAGTAATTATAAAAACGTGTCATATGTTAGAGAGACAATATACAAAGATTGAAACGTCAAGTTGAAGGGGTGACATACACTCAATATTTTTTTTACAAGAATCCGGTGTATATGAATAATGAGGCTCCAGTTCCCCTGAAAATTAAGAATTATCTCAGAATCAGCTCAGGCTAAGTTTTATTTTTCAACACTTCTAAGATATATGTATTTACGGTGTACACACTATATTTTTTTCCACGCAAATAAAAGATCCAATTTCTGAACTTTCCCTATCCCGTATGTTTATAATTCGTATCAGTATTTGTTTAAGAATCATTTTTAAGATAAGCCGGAATCACATAAAGAATTACTTGAGGCTGAAATCACCAGAAAAGCTAAGAATCACGAGGCTCATACGAAATTTTGGATTCTTATAGAAAATATGGAGTAGAGAATTTCATCATGCAGCGAATTCAGTTTTTAGCTAAACCTGTTTGAGAAAGAATTAAAATTGCAATTGCTTTCCGTTTTCCCTTCTCGATAGAATGATCACGTTATTGATTGGTTACCAATGTTCGAACAAGTTTACAACACAGGTCAGCGAAATTATGTTTTAGACATTTTTATAAAGACAAAAAAAAGGAAAGACATTTTTTCTGTTTGATGTTTGGATAATTTCAAAGTCCGCTTTCTATAAAACAAATAAGTTGAGGTTTAATTTCAAAACGCAGGTTTATAAAAAAACTTTTGCAAAAACTAGAGGCCGTATTTTTATGATTCTCGACAAAAATGAATCCAAAAATTAGGTTCTTGTTAACTTTCTGGAAACTAGACAGGATTTATTTTAATTGTACAGCTATTTTTGACAGAGGTATTAAAATAGCGCTAGAGACAAACGGAATCAGTTAAACACAGATGGACTGTAAAGAACTGATTTTTAAAAAAATTCTCTGTATTAAAAGGTTAAACAAGGAAAATCAACATATTTCAAGAAAACGCCGGTAATAAAATAAATCCACGTGGTTGACCAAAACAAGTCGAGACTGTCTTTAATGGCAATCTACGCAGCTTTCAAGGAAGACCTTGGCAAAAAGTAGTCTAGAAGCAGTTGTTAACGATCGACCTGTCGGCATCTGAGCCACTGTAACCCAACCGTCATCTTTGCTGTAACATTCAACAGCTTTAACACAAAGTCTTTCTGCGTCTTCACCGCAAAGCAGGTAGATCTTACCATCCACAACGACCGCACTGGCGAATCGCCTCGGAACCTGAAGGGATGCGACTCGACTCCAGCTTTCGAGAGGAATATTGTAAATTTCACACAACCCCGTAGCGTCATTAGATTCCACGCAACCACCAATAACAAATATTTCTTGCTTATAAATAGTTGCAGCTGCCTGAGTTCTTTTGGTAGTCATGGGGGCCAATGTCTGCCATCTGCTACTCCTTGGAGTGTATTTTTCACATGAATCTAACATTTCGTCTTCCCGTTGTGGGTTTCCAGAAAGTTCTCCTCCAATAATAAAAATGCTTGTTTCATCTGATACACTACAAAAAAAATCAATTGGTGCATGTTTTATGATAAATCAAACGCAGCTCTAATGTTGACAACCACGCACGGTGGAAAGAATCTAAAATGCACACACATATGGTATAAGTTTTAAAACCAAAATCATTAAAGTAGAAATATCGCGCAATCTTTTCTCCTGCTGATTTGCGTGGTCGACGACAGTGAGATAACGTAGGTGAATTTCCAAAGGAAAAATAATGAATCTAAGTTGTTTTTGCGTATTGTATTTAAAGATAGATAGAATTTTGGGAAATTAATGTAAAACTAGGCGGTTCATTTGCATGCACTTTAAGTGTTTCTATTAATCCGACGGAAAATAAGGAATAAGAAATATTTCTTGCACAAATTTCAAACTCCACGAAAAAGTCCACAAAAAGTGATCAAAATTAAATTGTGCGAATTTAACCCTTTCAGCCCCAGCCAGTTTATCAGCATCTAGATTCTCATTATATAACCCATACAAAATAGGTCATTT
>JAOBYJ020022168.1:0-11937 GCA_025403565.2 Palythoa heliodiscus
AAATCAATAATTTATCCAAAATTACTCACAAATTATCAGTCCATATCTCTGGCAATTTCACAAGGTCTACTAGTACAAACTGGCTGTTTACATTTTTAAAGACAAACACTGTGAGAATTATAGATGGTGAAAATAAACATCCAGATGAATTGTATGCTATACTGAGAGACTACATTCACCAAATTTACTTCCGGTAAGTATTGAGAAATCTGAAGTGATACAGTTTGAAATTAGTGATAGTCCACTAGTTCGCACACCAGTAAAAGTTATGGCAGACTAGTGAACTTGTCCTCAAACTAGTCCAAGTGTCTAGTAAAATATTTTCGTTTAACAAAAGTTTGTAAAATGTTTTATCTCGCATTACAAATCATGTCATTTCATAACAAATTTATGTTCTATTCTGCTTGAAAACGACTTTCTTTAAACAGTTAACACATTAATTTTGTCTATGAATTGAATGATGTGTCATAGGCATGGGCACACAGGTTCACAGAACATCCATTTGGTGAAGCAAAGAAGTATGTCGAAAACTAATGAACATAAAATATGGTTGGTGCTGTAACGTAAATGAAAAAAAAACTGGTAAAGTCTAGTAAAAAACGGGAAGGACTAGTAATCCTGAGTGATTACTAGACAAGTCCAAATGTCTAGTGAAAAAAAACTCTAATTTCTAGCCTTGTACAGAGTTTGAAATTAATGGTAGTCTGCGAGTCCACACACTAGTAAAAGTTCTGGTGAACTAGTAAACTTGTCTTCAAACTAATCTGAGTTCCTAGTGAAATGTTGTCATCTCCTAGTATTTTTAAGTTTTTGAAATGTGTGTGCTCGCATTCCAAATTATGTCATTTCATTACAAATTTATGTTCTGTTCTGCCTGAAAGGGACTTTTTTCCATCATTACTTTTGCTGCAGTGGCATCGGTCATTTTTCACATGTAGCTGTCTCAAGTTTTAAAAGCTATAATATCACTTCTCAAGAACTGCACAGGTAGTAGACATGCAAGTACAATTCTGTACATTATCCTAGTTTTACAACAGAAATACTTTGACAAAATATATAATCTCTATAGCTATCTTCTGGTCAACCCACGGAATCGTCGTGTTGTCATCTGTGAATCGGTCTTATGTCCCACCACATTCAGAGAAGTTCTGGCCAAAGTTCTCTTTAAACACTTTGAGGTTTGTATTTAATTGTTGATAGAATCCAGAAAAATAATTTGTTTAATTTACAATTTCAGAAGTCCTGGAATGTATGCTATGTTCTGGCCTCTGATAAATTGTGGTAAAATAAATAAATAAAATGTGATTATCAAGCATAATGGGACTCAATTTGCTACAATAGAGAGTTATTATAAATGGGGAAAATGATGCAATTCTTTTAGCTTACTGAAAGCTTTGGATCCCCATTGCAAATGTGTTTAGCTGAAATTTTCATTGGAGAATAAATATGGATCCTTTTTCAGAAATCTGTTTAATGTCTTATCAAATGAATCTGGTGAGGAAACATTTTTCAAAGTTCATTTCCTGAGGGCTCAGTGTAGTTTTTGCTAGAGCTGATTAAAATAAAAATAAAAATTGAAAGTAATACACTCAGTTGTTTGCCTATGATCTAAACTGTCCTTTAACTCGGAGCTTCTGGATTGCTCCTTGTTAGAGGAAAACTCTGAGAAGACTCTCTGACAAAGGAGCAATCCAGACACTCAGAGTGAGAGTTTAGATCAAACGCAAACTGTATGCGAACATTTGTCATCGGACAGGAACTCTCACAGTTTTTAAAAACATCTGCAGAGTTCAGAAATTTGTCGTAATCTTTGCACAGAGGATTGTTTCACTATTCTGAACTCTGCCCCCTCAGTTTGTTATTTAAAAATTAAAAAAGCACTTCATGTTAAATGGGAACAACCCTCCCTTAACAAACAACTTTTTCATGTTAATGTAGGGTTCTCTGTGTAATGCAAATTGTCGACTAACTTTTTTGTTTTAATTTTTCCTCATTTTGCTGGAATTTTTGTAGTTTACATTTATCTATTGTTCTAGTGACAGTCTATTATCCATTTGTATGAACATCTAGCAAATTTTTGTAAATCTTTCATTGCAACTGAAAATGATCGAAGTTCAATAGAAACATGTCTTTAAAAATCAAAAATGTTGTCTTGTTTCTTAAAATGTTTATTTTATTATTAATACTTATCAAATGAATGCATTGTTTCATCTTTTGCTCCTTTCCTCTTGTCATAAAAGTCTTATCCAAAGCAATTTCGTAGAATTATAAATGAATTATTATTAAATTATATTTATTTACTTTAATTTGCATTGTCATTGAAACAGTTGCAATTATCTCTTGCTGCTATTTTAGGTCCCATCAATACTATTTGCCCCCTGTCATCTGATGGCACTGTTTACCCTTGGTATTCAGACAGGCTTGGTTGTTGACTGTGGATACAGTGAAACTGTTGTATTACCAATATCCTTTATATATATCAGGCAATTTTAGTTCCTGCTATTAGACATCAGCAATCTAGCCCATCAGAATTCTTTGACTAGAAAAAAAAAAAAAAAAAAAAAGAAAAAGAAAAAAGTTACATTTATTTACAAAATTTAAAATTGAATTAAAAATTGAGTGCATTCAGATACTTGTGTTTAGGTTCATGGTTGGTACAGTGGTAAATATAAGTTTCAGGTCCTCCAGCCACAAAGTACTAAGTTCAAACCCAAAAATATTGTCACAATGTTAGAAATAGCATTTTCAGAGAATCCAAAAATTAAAACTTTAAAAACATCAATGGCATTTTTTCACTTCACTGCCATCTTTAAAAACTTTGTATAGTCCTGTTTTGCTTAAGACTCTGAGAATTAAGAGATATATTTGACTTCATAAAATAAACAACATTTTTGCTCTTTTAGTTTGGTATTTGATCCAACAGAACAAGTTGTGGTACTAGCTATATTTATAATAAAATAAGATATTTACAAAAGGGGGTACAGTTAAATTCAGTGTCTCAAAAAAAGTGTAATCAGTGACAGGGCAGGAATTGAACATGGGCCAACTGCAGGCAGATTAAGAGCCCTAACTACTAAGCTTACAGCTGAAGTTCTCAGTGGGGGTACAGCTTTGACAGCTGATGGTAAAAAAACCATTGTTTTGACAGCTGAGTTTTTTGATATCTGATTGTAATTTTTTTCGCATTTTTATCCCTGATGTTTAAAATTTAGGCTGTTTGATGGTTAACCCCATTGATAATCTCTTTACTATACCTCTGCATATATGTATCATCTACATGTGTTTTACCAATTGCCAAATTTTTGTACCTGCTCTCTGACCGTAGCCATGTAATACAAACCATCTGTATCACGTCGGGCCAAGACCTTCATGCCATTCATAACACTGGCAGCAACTGGCACATCACTTTTGCTGATACCAGCTTCATTGGCCAGACCTCTGGCCTTCACTACTGCATCAGCATAATCCAATATTTTAGAGGTCCCCCTCGGCTGTGAATACTTGCTCCATGAAACAAAAGGTATTGGGACAGCTCCATGGGGAGCGCGGAGAATTGTTACCGGAGTACCTGGGTCATAGATTCTTGGAACAAAGCCTGAGGCTGGAGGAGCAGTTCCTGGCCGTTTTGGTTGAGATGTGTGGGTAGTGGAATTTTCAGTTGCAGAATATTTATTATCTACTACTAAATTGGGTGAGGCGATGTCCTCATCAAACTTTCTGATGTAGGATGTCTTATGATTAACGACTGGTAAAACTTTCTGAATGCCTCCATACAGTGAGAGACTAATGATATGAAAAGATCCTTGGGTCAAACGTGAGAGATCTTCAAGGAATTCTATGGCTGCTGGATCGGTATGGGTCCCTGTTAGATAGATGGAGTGAACTGGTCGCCATTTGTAGACTTTCCGTACGTTGTCCAGAATAACAGCCGGTCTTTGGTCTGGAAGTCCATCAGTTACCATGTAAACTGCCTCAACGCATTCGTCATCAAATGCTTCTAGTAAAGCCCCCATCGTGTTTGTGCTGGTACCACATTTTAGTTTGTTGATCCACTCGCTGGCAATGCTTACTGTCCTCGGCGTACACTGAATCAGTCGATCACTCCATTTATCAACTTCCTCACCGAATGAAATCAAATTGAACATTGTACCTCGACCGGAAATGGCCCGGGCAAAGAGTATTTCTAAAAGGTGTTCTTTAACAACATTTAAGCTGTGGTACATCGACCCCGAAACATCGATCAAGAAAATAACATTCTTGTCGCCAATGTTTCCGAAGATTGTCGGCTTTCCCCTCACTGGCGATACTTGATTCATGGCGGCTGAGCTTACCATATTTCATACATCTGTTTCTTTACAATAATCTTTAACTCCATTTGCACTGTTCTCCTTACATTCTTGAACACAAAAACGTTCTAATTGTTCGATAGAATAATGATATAAACACGAAGACGCCATGTTATGTTGCTACGATACGTTAGCCGCTGACCATTTCCTTCAAAAATAAAAACTGTCAAGGGAGATGTGGAGAAAAATTTTAAACTCGCGGGAGAAAAGATGAATTGTAATTGTTTTAAGCTAGTTTTTCTAGCCTTTGACATGTAAAATGCTTGTTCTTAGCTCAAAAAAGGAACCCTTCGATGTACCAAAATTCAAATGTTTGAATTAACGCAAAAGTACTTTTTCGAAGCGTTTTCTTAACCGCCTCCCCCTTAGTTTTTCGTTTGCTTGCGCGCGAGGCTGGCGCCAGAACTTATAGCGTCCGTTGAGTTGTTGACGAAATATCAAAAGAACATTTCGTCTGCTGGAAAGATTCGTCGACAGAAGATCAAGAAATATGCCGCTACAGGTAAAAATTAGGAACTGTTTTTTTTTTTTAACAGCTATGAAAGTAGATGTTTTAAAAGATTTAGCTAGATTTCTACCTCAGTACTATAAGAACTTCGGCTCAGGTTTGCAGAGGTTTGTCAAGCTTTTGAGTCTTGGCATTCAGAATACGGAATGTTAGAAATCCTGTACAATTTTATTGAGCCTATAAATTAAATTAATTTCTTAATCTCGTCCATTATCAACTTGTAATTAAGTTTTTGACCTGACGAAAACCAAACTAGAAAATCGTTTGAGGAAATGTCGGTGCAGTGCATGTTAAATTGACACTCGATATACAATATTCCCTTCAAACACACATGCATTTTGCGTATAGGATGCACAGATGTGAGGTCTGCTTCACACCCTCTCATCATGTATTTTTTACCTTGCTTTTGAAGATTGGTTTTACAATCTTCGAAACAGTGCGTCGCAATGACGGATTCTCATGCATTCTGATTCTTGATTGTATATTATTTGGGTAGCCTGCGTTGGTTTATGAACAAGATAATTGCAGGATTTCTTAATTCATCAGTGTCTGATGATGGGGTTTCAACCTGAACACCCAGATTTACATAACATTTTTTCAAACTTGCAGGATGGAGACGACTGGCTGCATTGTACGTTGTGTAGGTCTGGAAGGCAAGGTACATCGACTCTTACAAGAGCGATAAGACGAAAGATAGACTGGCCCAGTCAAGGAACAGAACCACTGTACTCATCTCAGGTATTTTTACACTGAGCAACAGAAGTACTCGCTGACTAGCATTTAAAATAAATCTATATAGCTTTTTCGGCTCATCCTCGGTGTAAAAACCTGTGAAGTTCACAGGTGACGTAGAACAAAGAAAACAATGAATCAAAACAATAGACAGAACGAACATAATAGTGACAAAACAAAGAAAAACTTCACAGGTTCTTACACCGAGGATAACCTGCTATTTCACACTAGTGAAATATGAAACAATCATAACATAAGCATAAAACGGATAGTGTGAATGGATATGAAATAACATAAGCATGGAGTAAACTCTTGAAAGCATTCTCAGGGATGTATCAAGTGTTTCTGAAAGGTGTTTAAGGAAGTGCTACTTTTCAAAGGGAGCAATTAAGCTAAAGTCAACTAACAAAGTCTCCCCTCTTCTTATAAATGTTTATCCCAGATATCAGTGCATACCTAATTAGGAGCCAGTGTCTTTTGAAATGCAGTTGGCATTTTTTTCGTTGTAATGCAAAGCCAACTGTAACCCCAAAGTACTTACAACTGTGTAAGTCTCTTATGGCAGAGTTACAAAACATCTCTATTCTATCTGCTTCATATTGCTTGTAAAGCAGACAACCCTACAATACTGACGCTTTATGTAGTACAGGTATTCAAAAGTTTATGGAATAAAACTGATAATTTATAGCCAATCCATGGCAATGTTACAGCCAGAGAAATGGACCATGGATCGGCTGTTAAATATATCCCTGGGTTTTGCTGTGCTTATTTTATGTTTGTGTTAGAACTGTTTGTACACTTTGCAGTAAGCGTGAAACAAGCATAACATAAACACAAGAAAGGCAGAGGCCCCAGGGAGGGAAGGGTGTACTCCCCATATATGTAGACAGGGGTGCTCATCGAGAAAATTTATTTTCATCCCTAAGGGATAGCAGATTGTGGTCAATGGTGAATGAAACCCTAAGAGATAGTGAATTGGGCATAGTCAAGTGATTTTAACCCTAAGAGATAGGAAATAAAGCAAACGGATTATAGGGTCTTCATTTAACTTTATTTTGATCATATGGAACCTACAATATAGCCATTGAGCACATCTTGTTTCTGGTGACTTTGTAGATCACTGTCATCCAATCTGTGTTATGTGGATCGCTTCTGTATACACTGATCCAAGGTTTTTTCAGCCATAATGCAAACACTCACAAAATTTTAGTGTTCTTGAATGAGAGTTTGACATCAAACGATTTCGGCATCATCAGTCATTTATGTTTATAAATTTAGCCGTCTGTTATGTCGGTATCTTCTAGCATGAGACCTCCCAAAAGGGTTAGGAAAGACTTTAAACATCCCTAAAGAATAGCACTTGGGGTCAATTTTATACCTTTTATACCTTTTATCCCTTAAAAGGGATAGGACAAGCACCTGTCTACATTTATTGGGAGTCCCCCTTCCCCTCCCCCCATCCACCTGGAGGGTTTTGTTTTTGTGTGCTTCTGATTGTTTCATGCTTATCAGGGATAGAAAGTAGAATTTTTTTCAATAGACTAATAATCACTCAGGTTTACTGGTCCTTCCCATTTTTTACTAGACTTGACCAGCTTTTTTCATTTATGTTACATCACCAACCATTAATTTTCAACATACTTCTTTGCTCCACCCAATGCAATGTTCTTTGGTTTTTCTGTGGAGCCAGCGTGCTTGTGACACATCATCATTCAATCAACGTGTGCCGACTGTTTGTAGAAAGTCACTTTCAGGCAGAACAGAACAATCATAAATTAAATGATGTGATTTGGAATGCGGGCACAAACATTTTTTAAAAACTTTGGTAGATGACAATATTTTACTAGACACTCGGACTAGTTTGAAAGCAAGTGTACTAGTCACTGTAACTTTACTAGTATGTGGACTAGCGGACTACCACTAATTTCAAACCCTGCTTATGTTATTTCACGTGCGCTCACTCCATGTATTTTATCCTTATGTTGAGCCAATGGAGTGCTTACCTTATTTTACTCACATGAACCAGGCAATAGGGTGTAGTTGGAGTAGGGATTTTTTAGTTTACAGGATTGCTGGAATTGGATATTCAACTGTTTGCTTAGTAATATGAGAAAGATCTTCTGCCCACCAATAACATCTATAAAAACAGTTTTATTTAATGGCTGGAAGCTAGCAAAACTAACCTTCTACTTATGAGCTTGCAGAACTTTGGATGTAATGACATGTTGTGTATTGTGTGACCTGTCTTGTCAGTGGCAGGGTGTAATGCTTGAAGTTGATGTATAAATTTGATTTAAGATATTTTTATCTTTGCTAGAACGGTCACATGTGGTTTGTTAACTTTGAGTCTAATTTCACTTGTGGATAAAATTAATTTAAAAGATAAAATACTTTAGAAATGCTCAGTTTAAAAGTTGTTCAGAGTTTTAATAAACGTATTGATCAATATGATCATCGTAGGGCTGTGAAAATGCCTGATTGAAAAAGTTTGCTACAACTTTTAACAACATTTTAAACTACACTATTTTTTTAAAAAAATTTACCTTACCATGATTTTCATTGCTATGTGTCCATTGATTTTTTTTACCTTTGGTTTTGTCTGCCGTCAATCATGTCATATTTCAACCAGACCGCACATTCTGACCGTGGCGAGACAGCTCTAACACGACTTGGGTTTTGTCTGCTGTCAATCATGTCATATTTCAAACAGACCACACATTCCGACTGTGGTGAGACAGCACTAATACAACTTGGATTTTGTCTGCCATCAATCATGTCATAATTTCAGACTGCATATTCCAACACTGGCGAGACATCACTAATACAACTTAGGTTTTGTCTGCTGTCAATCATGTCATATTTCAAACCGACCGCATATTCCGACCTTTGTGAGGCAGCACTAATACAACTTGGGTTTTGTCTGCTGTCAATATGTCATATTTCAAACCGACCGCATATTCCAACCTTTGTGAGGCAGCACTAATACAACTTGGGTTTTGTCTGCTGTCAATCATGTCATATTTCAAGCAGACCGCACATTCTGAAACTGGTGAGACAGCACTAATACAACTTGGGTTTTGTCTGCTGTTAATCATGTCGTATAATTTTCAAACAGACCACATATTCCGTCACTGATGAGACAGCACTAACACAACTTAGGCTTTGTCTGCTGTCAAAAATGTCACATTTCAACCAGACCGCACATTCTGAAACTGATGAGACAGCACTAACACAACTTGGGCCTTGTCTGCTGTCAATCATGTCACATTTCAAACAGACCGCACATTCCGACACTGGTGAGACAGCACTAATACAATGTGGGTTTTGTCTGCCATCAATCATGTCATATTTCAAACAGACCACACATTCCAACACAGGCGAAACATCACTAATACAACGTGGGTTTTGTCTGCCATCAATCATGTCATAATGATTTCAAACAGACCACACATTCTGACACTGGTGAAACATCACTAATACAACAGGGGTTTTGTCTGCCATGAATCATGTCATATTTCAAACAGACAACACATTCTGACACTGGTGAAACATCACTAATACAGCGTGGGTTTTGTCTGCTGTCAATCATGTCATATTTCAAATAGACCACACATTCCAACACTGGTGAAACATCACTAATACAGCATGGGTTTTGTCTGCTGTCAATCATGTCATATTTCAAACAGACCACATATTCCGTCACTGTTGAGACAACACTAACACAACTTAGGCCTTGTCTGCTGTCAATCATGTCATATTTCAAACAGACCACATATTCTGACACTGGTGAGACATCACTTACACAACTTGGGTTTTGTCTGCTGTCAGTCATGTCATATTTCAAACAGACAACATATTCCAACACTGGCGAAACAGCACTAATACAACATGGGTTTTGCCTGCCATCAATCATGTCGTTTCTCAAACAGATGGCACATGCTGACAGTGGTGAGAGAGCACTAATACAACTTGTGTTTTCTCTGCCGTCAATCATGTCATACTTCAAACAGACTGCACATTTTAACAGTGGTGAGAGAGCACTAATGTTACCATTGAATTCATGGATCGTGGTGGATTGGCTGGGCCTTGTAGCCAACAAGGTTTTTATTAACTGCAGCCCACAAACCCTCAACTGAAAAGAAATTCATAAGGTTACATAGCAATGGCAATGGTAGGGGTAGCGAATGGTAAATCCGAGACTGTCCGAGATGGCCTTTTTAAAATCTGAACCCGAAACTTTTGAAAGCAATGAATAATCTGAGACCGAGACTTTACGATACGAAAAATCCGAGAAAAATTCGAGACTCTGAGACAGAGAAAGTAACAAAAAAATATGAGACTTCGAGACATGGCAAAAAGTATGACGAGATTTCGAGAACTAACTCTATTTTGACGAGACTTTCAATTTTTAAGTGACCATTCGCTACCCCTAATGGTGGTAATTTAATCATTTTACTATTATTTGCAAAGAAGCCTATATTTCACTTTGTTATCAGTGACTATTTTCTAACCACCGTCATCAGCAGTTTAGCAGTTTAGCTTTGAAACCCTACTTAGTATTACATGAAAACATACATAATTAACAGTGTGAAATTTAAACCCTATGTGATTAGATTATTTAAATACAGTAGTTTTGTTGTACAAGGATTTGATGTGCTGCCCTCTCACAGGAACCAAGAGTGCATGTGGGAATAGATGAAGTCTTTGATACAGTTCTTCAGTACATGACGATAACGAGTAGACAGTGCAGAGTAAGTTGTTTTCACCTAATCCTATTGAATATTTAATTTTACCTTTATAAAGTCAACAAAAATTAATGTTTGAATCCAGATCAAATTAATTTTATGTGGAATGTATGTGAAGTACTGACCCTGGTTTGAGGAAAAATAAAAAGTCATTGATTAACACTCACAGAATAAATTAAGAATTGTTTTAGTATTAACCTAACAGGTGAATAGCACTTTAAAATTAATATAATTTATTTCAAAAATAATAAAAAAAGTCTGGGCAAAAAGAATTTTCACTACCAGTCTTCAACACTTTACCTCTTGCATGGGGACGTGGTCACATGACTAAAAATAACTTACAGATCAAAGTTACATGGAATTAAAATTCATCAATAAAAAGAAAATGATTGGAAAAACAAATCTTCTTAAGCAATGCAAAGTGGACAGTCAAAACCCAAATATTTTACCAACAGCTGCTTAAAGTGGGAAGGATAGTTTATACAGGAAACTACAATTTGCTGCCAAAAGGATTTCAGTCCACAACTGCTTGCCGTCTTGGATTACCGACAAGCTGGGGCTACAGTCACTGCCACTAGAATTGATTGTAGTTTTTCATTTCTTGCTGGTTGATGGAATGATTCATTATGGCATGTGAAGAAATGTGTCAATTATGTGATTGGATGTGATTTTATATGTATTATGTCAAATTATTTTATTAGACTGTACACATTGCATAATTTATGCTACTACTGCAGTCACAGTCATTTTATTTTCTGAATATTTTTCCATCCCTATTGATGCTATGTACCTGTGAAAGCTTGAACTAAGTGAATTACTATCAGCAGTTAAATTCCTTAGTTGAATGCAGTGCTGCCAAAGGATTGCTTCATGTGCTGTTATTTTTTGAAATTCCTTATGTTGAAATAATAGTGCCCATGGCTTTCAAGTATTTAATACCTTAATGTTTTACAGTTGCTTGAATTTGCTGAGCTCTTTTAGTAGTTGTTGTCATTGATAGAGCAGTGTGCCCATGGGTCTTTAAGAAGTCTTAAATAGTCTCATTTTTATTTTTAAATTTTTGAAAAGGTCTTAAAAATGGAAAAATTCCTTGTTTAGGTCTAAAATGTCTTAAATTTTTCTGAATAAAAATTGTTTTCCTCTGCACCTTAAGAAGTCTTAAGCTTCCTGAGTGTGAACCTTCAGGAACCCTGTAGAGTTGCCCATGACTTTTTTCTCGACATTCTTGCTGTTGTCTAATGACTTCTGGCCGAGTAAGATGGAGCCTTCCGTCTTGTGAAGAACCATAAACTCTTTTCCTCTAATTATCAATGATACCGGCTTCTTCCTTCCCTGCTTGATGGCGTGTGCTCATGCAGTTGGCACCTTCTGGAAATACCAGATGGTCTACATACCAAAAGATTAACAAAAACCTTGAGAAAAATTACGACCTTTTTAACAGGGCTCGAACTTAACTTTTTTGTCTACTAGCAAAGTGTTGCTAGTAAGATTTTTTTTTACTAGCAAAAGAAGGAACCTAACTAGCAACATTTCAATGCAGCCATTTTCCCTTTGAGGGCTAAATCAGTGTAAAGATTTTTGCTACCTGAAAAGTACTCGCAAATGT
>JAOBYJ020022279.1:0-11935 GCA_025403565.2 Palythoa heliodiscus
AATAAATTTTAAATTTCGGCGTATTTTACAATTTTTGCCTTCACTGAACTCACTATCTTTAATTGTAACTTTCTGTTCCTATCCAACGCCATACCCCCAGTTTCCAGTCCCCCATCGGCCGGCGCCATTTTGGAGAAGGGTCTATTGTTGATGCTGTGTAAATTCTCGTTAGAATAGAAATTACCTTGTTCTCAAGCTTTTTTTCACAAGAAAAACTTCAAGATCCCCAACGCCAATGGGAAATTGAATCCATAACTTTCTAATTACCAGTTAGACGACATACCCTTTTGCAAAAGGAACGCATCTGAGGGCGTGTCACATAGTCCCGTTCGATTCACTTCAGCTACTAGAGGATTATAAAGCCCTAATCTAATAATAACTAAGCCCTATCTAATAATTGTCGATAATCTAAGAAACTAAGAACTCACAGCCTGTAGTTGAGGTTCCCCCTCTGGAGGGGAACAAGATCAAGGGTACATCCTGACAGGCCAGAAGGTTCTCTACACCTTTTCCAAGAGCGGCACGGAATGTGCGGTGAGCTAGCAACTCCTCAAGTCGATCAGCATCTTGTTCCGTTAATTCACAAGTGTCGTCCAAATGGCACAGTTTAGCCTGGTACGGAAGGTCCTGGAAACTAGTGTCCAGCGGCTGAAGAGTTTTCATGGGTACCGCAAACTGCACACCACTATCTACCAGGGTTACCTGACAGTTTTCTTCGGCTGCTGAGGCGGAATAGGTCGATTAGAGGCACAGAACACAAGCAACATTTCCCAAAATATACAGTGTATCAATAAACAGTTCTGGCTAAAAACTCTGGAACAAAACTTTACAGCCAACCAGATATGCAACGATGCACGAAATAAATCTAACATGTATTTTATGCATCAAAAGTTTACAAAGTTATTGTGCTTTAAACTGTTAAGGGCTTCAAGGAACAAGACTAAAACAAGGCAAGTTTGGCTAAAATGTAGCTTATATCCACACTTATGGAAACTTGAAAGCAAACTATTCGACTCCCCTGCAACATGACATCAACACAGCAGCACAAAAAATAAATATATAGGATGTGTTTAAACTGCTGAAGAACAAAGTTCTGTGATGAAGAAATTCAGTTATTGAATGACCACATGAAAAAACAAAACGTCTTTATCAAAGAATAAAAACAATATGGTGATAAGAGGAGAAGTTAGATCTCTTCAAATAATCCTATGTCACTCTATATAAAGATGTGATATCAGGAGTGGCAAAATTGGGGGCCGCCCCCACCTCCCCAAATAATTTTAATGCGGTGTTAGGCCTTCGGGTGATTCTTTGGTTACTACAAGCGTTACTAGTTTAAAACAATGCCACTTGGTTCAACTAACCCCTGACGTGCCCCCCTCTCAAAAAACAAATAGTTTTGCTTCTGTCGTCCCTGGATATCACTTAATTACACTTGTGCACATTTGTTAATCTTGAAACAAGAACTCTCAAACTTTGAAATTGAGTATTTCAAATACGTATTTCAACTGCATAAAAGTTATTTTTGCTTTACAAACACTTTAAGAGAAAAATCTCTCGAGAACTTTCACGTAACGATAGTGATGATCAGCAAGTAAAAACACGAGATGTCACTTACATGGCTCAGGTGATTGATCCTTTTTGGTCAAAAGGCGTGACAAAAACCCTGACTTCTTTTTAGTGGGGGTGGCAGAGGAGGTACTGACAGAAGCCACCTCAGCTCGGTACCACTGGTCCTCTTCGGTAGAGTGCACCGCACACAAGTCTCCCTCCCTCCACGTAAGATCTGTTGACACAGAGATGACAATGAGTTGGCGTAGTGGTCATCATTGGGGATTCCCCCCCCCCCTCCCCTTTTCCCACCTCTAAGACCAGGGGTCCAATCATGGTCTCCACACCTTGGCTGAGCTTTGTCGATCTCAATTTTACTTCCAAGAATTGTTCTCGGGATATTCTGGCTCTACAAAATTGACTTTTTTTATGCCATTCCTTTACCCCTACCAAACCAACCAACAAACAACATTAAACATCTATGGAACTGGCTCACTCTTAAGCAGTAGAAAGGACCAGAGATAATTTTTGGTAATAAAACTAAGTGTTCACTTGTCAAGCGAAGAGCAAGAATGCTGAATAACTAATGACTACACTTAAAAACCCTATAAAATACACAGCCTAGCACCTTGCTAGTGATGGATTCCCTTTAGAGAACATTTTCTTCCCAATTCCTTCCTCAACAGAAAACTCCAATTACGCTGAGATCTCAGCCGCTGTGTGATTTAACATTAGCCTCTGGCTAGGAATAAAGGGCAACCGCTTCCTTCACAATTGACGTTTTTCATGTAATAATAATGATAACATGGCTTGTACTGATTACTGATCTCAAAATTCCAGGTGATTTCCAGGGTAGGTGAAGCAGTTTTCCTGGAACCAAACCCTACTTTCTTTCTTAGTGAAATCAAACAAGATCACTTCATGCTATTTTGACGTTATGAAAAAACGCGAATCTGAATCTTAGCAAGCTGCATGTTGTTAAGCACAAAAGTATTCTCCACAAAATTCCAGGTGATTTCCAGGGTAGGTGGAGCAGTTTTCCTGGACCCAAACCCTACTTTCTTTCTTTGTGAAATGAAAGAAAATCACTTCATGCTATTTTGACGTTATGAAAAAACGCGAATCTGAATCTTAGCAAGCTGCATGTTGTTAAGCACAAAAGTATTCTCCACAAAATTCCAGGAGAATTCCTGGAGTACAATGAAATATTGCACTTTTCCAGGAGTTTTCCAGGGCCCTGGAAATAAATTTTTAATTTCCAGGAGTTTTCCTGGAATTCCAGGAGTAGTGTGAAACCTGTGATAAATTTAGTGATGACGATAGCAATAATACAATAGCGATATTGATGACTATGGTGAGCAAGGGTATGTGACCGCATGATGCGGTCGTAGCCAAAGACCCACATTTCGCTCTTGCTTACGATATTGATAACGATATTGATAACACGATATAACAGCGATGACGATAAAGTTAATGACGATGAGAAAGTTAATAACAACAATGATGACGACGACGATGATGATAAGAGTGATTGTGATAATGATAACCATAACAATAACAACAACAATAATTTTCACAATGATGACGACAATAATAAAAGAACAGTTCGCCTTTTTGATTAAATACTAAACAGTTAGGTAAATTTATTTGCAATGTCTTTGCAAGCGATAGAAAGACAAAACAGGACATAACATTTGGCCAGTAGAAGCGGGAAAAAAGGAAAGACACGTCATAGAACTAAATCTAAACAGTTACAATCCAACCTCCGCCGGCACAAATATGAGAAGTATATCGATCGTTCTTTGCCTTGACAAGTAGAAATTAGCTAAGAAGGTAACAAAGTGTCAGTAAAACAACACGAGGATGATATTTCGGACAAGGCGAAGAAAAAACGTTTATAGGTTAATGCTGACCTAATTCCCGGTTTTCTTCCTTGTTATAGTGTTTATTCATGGCGTCCTGCAACTCACTAAGTCCTGCCAGATCTGTTAGAGAACTAAAATGCGACCAAAAATGACCGTCACCCAACACTGCCGTAATGTGAACTTCATCTTCCAATAGTGGGTCATGTTCTGAACATCCACCTTCCTGTTTGTCGAGAAAAATGGAATGTCACATTACTACCATTCCTTAAAAACAATCATAACAAAATAACGCCTTTCAGAATGAAAAGGATGCTTAGGTAACATTTAGTTCCTTTCTTCTCTTAAGCCTGGTTTCCATGTAATCACTGTTAATGGACAGCATTCAAAATTAACGGTAGCCCGCTAGTCCGCACACTGCTAAGAGTTATGGAACACTAGTAAAACTGCCTTCAAACTAGTCCAAGCGTCTAGTAAAACACTGTCATCTTCCAATAGGGTTTTTGAAATATATTAATTCCAAATTACGTCATTTCATTACAAACTTATGTTCCGTTCTGCCTGAAAGCAACATGCTACAAGCAGTGAGCACATATTGATTGACATATTGTGTCACTGGCTCCACAGAAAAACGCACGAACATTGCATTAGGTGGAGCAAAGAAGTATTTTGAAAATTAATGATTGATGCTGTAGTGTAAATGAAAAAAACTGGTAAAGTCTATTAAAAAACGGGAAGGACTAGTAAACCTGGGTTATTACTAGTCCGAATGTCCCGTGAAAAAAAAATCCATTTCTATCCCTGTTTTAGCAATCACTTTGCAAAGAATGTGCTCAGCCACAGCACCAGCAGCTGCGATGCAAGCAATTATATGGAAACCAGGCTTGAACGCCAACAAACCATTTCACAGTTCCCAAAACGTAACCTAGCCTGAAACATGAAAGCGAGGGTGAGGGTGAGCTGGGACAGTTGGGGAAGTGGAAATAACAGACATGCCAATTAATGTCGTTCTTATGATAATTATTTCCACTTCTCTAACTGTGCCAGCTCACCCTTAGCATCGGCTTCATGTAGAAGTTTGTTTACTTTTCAGGAACAGTGAAAAGGTCTATCGCAGCTGTCGTAGAGAGAGAACTTGAGTGATCCTAGCTACCGGAATCGCAACTCTTGCTCATGCTCCTCCAATTGGAAATAAAACGGTTTCTATATATTTGCACCAGTTGCTGAACATATTTCTTCAATGACCGTATCGACACCAGCAATGACAGCGATTATATGAAACCTGGCTTTAGCTCGTTTTAACGATTCTTGGAATTACATCGATTTCATTTTAGTTATGATAAAGTAATTTTTCTGGAACTGAATGTGAAGTAAAAACATTTTTTACATCATCATGGGGCTAGGAATTGAAAAACTCGATTCCAAAGTTTAAGATGTCCTGGCTCAAAATTAAAAAAATTTACGACAGCTCAAAGAAGTGTAATGTTGCCTTCAAAATTGTCTAAGAACTAGGTCGAGTTTACTGCAAAAATCCTATTTTCATCATAAAGAAATCCTTGCAAGGGATTAGCCGCGCCATTTTTGTTTGTGTTGTTGATTTGTTCACGAGTTTTTCGTTATCATATCACGAACGACTGAGCCCGTGAGCAACTGAGTTATATATGAAAATCCAGTGAATAAAAACGATATCAAGCTCTTAACGTTTCGTAATTTAAAGTAATAACTCAATGTCTTCGAATTAATACTAACAAAACTACAGGCAAGGCAGAGGAGAGGGGGAAGAGGGGGGGAACGAAAATGTCCTGCAAGAAAATAATGCGAGACTTTTTATACAGAAGCGTCACTTTGCCTTTTACAACACTGCCTCTCATTACTTTCAAAGCTTCTTACAGCCCTGATAGGACAACAACACTCATCAAGAGAACACCCACATTTACCAACATTTTACGCAACAGAAAAACAGCCAAAACTTTCTATCGATGCGATTCCAGAAAACTTACTTCATAAGTAAAACGAAATAAAACCATGGATATAATTCAAATAATCGTCATTGAAACGAGCTAAGAAAAGAAAGAAGCATCCTGTAATGTGTCTAACTTACAGTATCTTTCTCTTCATTCTCCATGTGTCCATTATGAACACCATATGCACGTTTCTCCTCTTCTGGCACTTCAGACTCAGTCGCATCCTCAATTAAATCACTGTCACCTGTGAGGGGTGAAGCCTTTGTCCCTGTAGTTTCATCAGTCGTACCTCCACACAGCTCATTGTCTTCCTTTTCATCATGTGGAGTCACACTGTGCTGAATTTGCTCACTAGTAACTGTGTCCACTTCTGCTGGACATGTAATTCCAGCGGGCATTTCATCCATTTCTGGCTCTTTTACTTCACTTTCAGCGTGGTTCTCAGATTCTTCAATGTTCTTGCTTGATGCATCAGCTGTAAGATCTTTGTCCTTTGATGTTGGCTCCTTAAAATCTGCTGCTGGAACATTTTCTACAACTTCAGGATGATGATCTGCCTCAACATTCTTCAAGTCATCTTTGGTCGTTGATATTTCATCTGCTAGGCATTTAACATCCTTTTCTGGTTTTGCATCACTTTCAAGAACACAAGCTTCTTTGGCATCATTCATTTCAATACTAAACTTTTTAATTTCACTATCAACAGTCGTCTGTTCCCCAGAAAATTCATTATCGGTGCTAACAGTCTGTTTCTCATCACTTCTCTTCAAAACAACTTCTGCCTCAACTTCTGCTGTGCTATCGTCCTCATCCAACGATTCTTTAGCTATTACTTTCTCACTTTTAATAGTCTCTGCATTGCTTAGCTGTGTTTTATTCTTTTCGCTATTACCATCATCACTCTCCTGTATGTCACCGGCTGCTTCATCAACAACATTTTCCACTGATTTATCTTTTTCTTCACTCTCGCATTCTTTCTGTTCTCGGATCTGGTCATCTGAGACGTTGTCACACTCTTGTGAACCCACAGTGTCCACTTCAGAAGAAGGTTTTTCATCACTGATCGATATTGCACTATCAAAGTCCTTCCTGCATACCTCTTCGGCAATTTCTTGTGTCTTTGCCGCAAGCAATTCACTAGATTTATTATCCAGCTCCCTATCAAGGGTATCCAGTGCTTCGTCAGACAGAACAAGATCTTCAGAATCTTCGTCTATTACATCATCATCTTAAAAACAAAATAGAATGAATGCCTTACTTTATCATTCATCATGAGTATAAACTGCTGAAACGTTGAAAAGTCCACATTCCAAGACAAACATAACACTTTGTGCGCGCGGAAATAAAATTTTACTTTTGATCGAGTTAGCACAGCGAATAAATAGAAATTTCTACAAAAAGAGACAATTTCCACGCACCGCATAATAATCTGTTAAAAACTACTTTAAATCGAAAAACGTAATTGCTTCAAAAACCTGTTTCTTTTTAGCTGCTGAGTAGCAAGAAAATGAGATATTCTTTCTACACGTGAAAATAACGTCTTTCAATTTGGTGAACTATAGGCAATTTGTCAATATGTTAAAACACACATCAATCGAGTATCAAGCAGGTGTCAATTTTTGAACCAGTCAAAGAAAGAATCAAATAAAGTTGAATCTTTCAACCACTTCTGATGGTGGGAATTCACCAAATTTTGAATCGAATTTTTTCCTTCTCATTTACAGCTGCTTAAACTGAGTAAATTATCTTGAGAGATTTACACTTCATCTAAAAACCTTTAAATATATGTATCAAACATCTAGTGGAGGATATATCTAATACCTTCATCTAAATCAAGTGAAAAGCCTGTTCCATCCTTCTCAACCAAGTGCCCAACCTCAACAAGGAGTTTTTCATCGACATCACTTTTATCACACCCATTTACCCCCACCTCTGTCTTTGCGTTCGGTTCTAATTCATCTGCACTGACTTTTATCTACAAGTGGCAAACACATGTTAGTCTAAAATAGAATAAAAGCCAAATTCCACCGACAACAATTTTTCGAAACAACCTTTTCACAAAAACCATAAAACTATAAATCAACGGAAACTTACTTTGCGTTTTGGCTGTAACTTAAGTCACCAAAATACCATTCAAAAAACCTACTGGTTTTCAAGCAAATTTTCTCAAACCATTTTTGAAATATTTATAACATAAAGGTCAAGACTCTGCCGTATCCACAGCTAGTAACGTACTTGACGTCAAAATGTTTTATCTTAGAACGTACGTATGAAGAACCGAAATGTGAAACTTTGGTCAACTTGGACTCCTTGGGGTAAACTAGGTCTTCAGTTAGTCAAAGACTTTTAAAGGTTACTTTAACCCAAGTTAAAACCTTACGTAGGTTTTTAAGGAAACCTACTCACTTGTAAGTAAACCTACTTATTAGCCTCACCTAGCTGAGGGCTAAAAAAACTTTCAAACGGGATGAAATAATCCGTTAACATTAAAACTGCCTCTTTGTTTGTGACAGCCAAAAACAACCAGTTAAAATCACAAGACGAAATAGTGGTTCGCAATGATCGGAAAACACAAAAAGCCAAGAGTTTTCCAGGGTAACAAGAATATTTTAAAAAACTTAGCGTTAAAGACCTGTTGAAAAGAAAAAGTATAAAAACCAACCGGAATCCCCAGAAAAAACCTCTCGAAATCGAGTCTACATTTGACTCCTTCATTTTTTTCCTTATTACCATTTCCATATGCATCTGCCCTACTTGGAAAAAATGTTACCTTATCTAGATTTATACAGTTAAGGCAGTTTAATTAGATTCTATTTTAGACTGTATCATCATCAGCATACAAATTGCTCAATCAAATATATATTGCCACTTCTTTATAAAATTTAAAAATTTATAGAAGATGCATCAACAAAGTTGCAGTTCTAATGTGCTGATAACTATAAATAAAATCATAAAATTGAATTGACTTTAGTAAAAAAAGAAAATTGAAAGCTAAAACGGTAAACTGTAGTACAGAATTGTTCTTCACAAAATTTAAGAAGAATTCCTTGAATAACAAGGAATTCTTCTCAAATTCAGGTGTTTCAAGGTCCTCGCAAGAAAATTTCAAACTCTAGTAGCTTTCCGGGAATTCCAAATGTTGGAAGAACCGTGTAGATCGTACAGCAATTTTACCTGACATTCCCCCGACCAAATGTAATTTTCCCTGACATTTCCCTGACCAAAGGCAATTTTCCCTGACATTTCCCTGACCAAAGGCAATTTTCCCTGACATTTCCCCGACCAAAGGCAATTTTCCCTGACATTTCCCTGACCAAAGGCAATTTTCCCTGACATTTCCCTAAACCAAAGGCAATTTTCCCTGACATTTCCCTGACCAAAGGAATTTTCCGACATTTCCCTGACCAAAGGAATTTTCCGAAATTTCCCTGACCAAAAGCAATTTTCCCTGATATAAGCTGTTAGGGTTATTTATAGTACCTGGTGCAAAGCTATCGCCCAAAGATTTTTGTCTCCACCCAAGGAAACGTCTTTTGAGCGGTTTTACAAGAAAATTTATGCGGATGCGGGAAATTAAATTTCCCTGACTGTTGAGTTCTTTTTCGAAATTTTCTGACTGTTTTAAAAATTCACTGACAATTCCCTGACCTTGAAAAATTTACAGATTTCCGATCGATATGCCATACTTTTCATGTGCTGAATCTTATGCTAATGAGCAAATTCTACTGTTCTCACTTGCAAGAGGTTCGGCGCATAAAACAACTCGGCGTTTGGAACAGGCCCAATAAGATTTAACACATTTTCAATCAAGAAACAACAAACAAAAATCACAGGAATCGTCATAATAAAATATCAGTTACAAATCAATAAGGTTTAATTTGGTCTAAATTTTAATAAATTTCATGACATTAGAGAAAGCCGAAATGGATTTTTTGATTGATACTTCTGGGATCAAACCAGCGAACTACATGTGAAGCAATACAGTAGCTGCAGAAGAAGAGGCAAAACTAGGTTGATTTTGGAACGTTAAATACAGTGAAGAAAGACTTTATGTGGTTAAATATGGTAGCAAAAGAAATAGCGAAATCATGATCCAGTATGCAACATTAAAAGCTGCATTTTGGAAACTGATTAAAAGTGATTTATAAGCCGTAATAAACTTGTAATATGGTAGTTAGTGATAGAAATGAAAGATATTGGGTTACAGTATTCTGTAAGAAAATGAACGAAAGAAGCACATGGTTTACAGGTACCTGAGTCAAAGCAACAAGATGAAAATGTATTGCGCCATAAAAAAAAGAAGCCAGATGAACAAGGTGAACTGTATAATCACATTTTTAAAGCAGTGTTCATTCTAGAAATTAGGCAAAGTTGAACATTTGGAAAAATGGGGAAATTTGGACAACAGGAGGACACATTAAACATGAATCAGTTAAAAGCTCAAAAACCAGGGAACCGTTGAAACACACTCAATTGAAACATAACTCTGCCTTTAACTCAATTGAAGCCATTTTACTTCAGCAGAACTTTTGAGGATATGCCCATGGGAATTAAGGCAAAACAAAGAAGCTTGAGCTTTCAAGACAAAATTCAAGATGGTGTCCAGAAATGCAAGGTCCCAGCTTACCTCAATAAAAACAATGTGAAGAAAAAAATTTTACAGGCAGTGACAAACTCAAGGGGGAAAAATGGGTGATACTAACCCCTGGGAATAATATATTTGTGCCACCAGCTGCTAAAAATGCCCAATTCGGGTAAAAACGCAGTCTAGAATGAACACTGTTAAAGCACTTATTATTAGTCTTTTACGGACTGATTATTTTATTGACTTGCTTTCATTTTATGTGATACATTCATTTGTTTTCACACTGCACTCAAGATCTCCCTTCCTATCTTTTTCTAACTCTCACTACAGTGTGTTAGCCTTACTCTTCCACATCAACATTAAAACAAATTTTCCAATTAGTTATATGTTTCATAGAAATATAGTGCTGCAAGGTGTTGCGAAAAAAGTTAGCCTAGTTTACAAAAATATTATTTCATTAATGAAAGCCACTGTTAGGTTCTTCAGTTAATAATTTACACTCTTAAACTATTAGTGGTATCAAAGTGTTTTGTCAGTCGTGTTTTGAATGTAAATTTTACATATTTTATCAGCCATTGAAGCTTAAATTGCAGCAAAAAGCCGGATCTATTTAAGCAAAACAAGTCTGCATCAACAAAACACACATTCATCAGTTCTGAAGTACCACCTTGATTCTGAATTGCTTTGTTGATCGAGGTGTTCTGATCAGCATTTTTTTTACAAAAAGCTTTTTTTTTTCAAAACTTTTTTTCTCAATGTGACAGAGTATAAAACAATTTTTTGTTGTCTTTCTGTTCTGCAAATCAGGTACTTACAGTTTCATTTTAATCCTCTTTAGATCATTTGATATTCCATTCAAACTAAAATATTTTAGTTCCTCTCAATTCTAACAATTCTTGGTACCTCAAAAGGGGAAAAATAAATGTCTTGGCCTTTTAGCCCATTTCGAACCAATTAGATTGCTGGTGAGAATAATAAATAATATACACACATGCGGATACATGAAAAATTCACTTGATATAAATTTACGACTATCTGTAACTATTGCTGATCAACATCTTTTGCCTCATGATCGCCATCTTTGTTCCCTTTGACAAACTTGACATCTCCCCCTGGCTGTATGTCAACCACTGGGCTGAGCGGGGGGACAAATCCTTCTCCATTTCCCAAACTTACCCCACTGTTGTCTTGTCCATCAAATTCTGTGGATTCAATTCTGTTTGCCTGCTCTGAAGCATCTTCTGCAGGACCAGTAATTCCAGTAGTTCCTAACGACAAAGGAACAACATTCATCATATGAAAATGACTTGGTTTTACAGATTAATATCATAATAATATTAATAATAAAAAATAATGATAGCAATAACAATAATATAAAAGATTGTATTGACATAAACATCCCACCTACTATAAAAATTCTTATCCATGTGATCCATCAGAAAAGACATGCCTTGCCGATGCTACAAGTCTGTGTTACTACACTGTCCTGACATGACTATTACAACACAGATCCTAACCCTAGGTCACTGGTTGAGACCCAGCGGCCAATTGAAAACTTACCTCAAATCAAAACTCCAACTTTAATTATATAACTATATAATAATAATAATAATAATAATAATAATAATAATAATAATAATACTTTTAAAGAATAGAAATAGTATTTGCGAGATTCTACCATTTTAAATTTTAGAGCAGTTTTTCTTTCTCAGCATATAGTTAGTGAACATATTGATAATGACTTTTTGTGACTAGATATTTTATTTTTGAGACTCTATCATCTAGTTGATAACCTTTAAATTTTAGAGTAGCTTTTTCCCACTAAGCAACAGGGTTAAGTCTAATGTCCCTGCAGGTTCCAATCTGTCTATCAGCCATAAGGTTTTTTATTGTCATATAACAGTAATAATAATAATAATAATAATAATAATAATAATAATAATAATAATAATAATAATAATAATAATAATAAT
>JAOBYJ020022389.1:0-11933 GCA_025403565.2 Palythoa heliodiscus
GTTTCCAAATACAACAAAAATAGTATTTCAAAATACATTAAAACTATGTTTAAAATAGTGTTTGGTTTGGTACGGGTTAGATAAGTCTACCTCCGATAAACCAAGCCAGCAAGGCTAGATTTTGCGACAAAGCGAACTTAAAACCAACATCAATGACATGAAAATTAAACAATCTTAACAAAATGTGCTGGAAAAACTTACATAAATATTTCTGCTAGAAATCCGAGCCGCCATCCACATGCAGCCGATACTTGCGGGACAAGCCAAATAATAAGTCTTTCCTATCATTTAACACTAGTCAGACTGAGAGCTTTGTGAGTCGAATAAGACTGCGTTGCTCCGTGGAAACTGATGAAAGCAGGCAACACACACAGGCCATTTTTTGAAGCTTTTTCTGGTGACAATTTCTTAAATTGTTTCTCAGTTGTAACCCTTACTGTTGATCGATTAATTCAGTCGAACTAGCGAGGCCCCTAGTCACTAAACGACCCTAAACCAATTTTTGAATGGTCGGCGTCCCAGGGTGTGCCAGGTCAATGGATTAACAAGAATTTTAAAGACTGCAACTGATCTCAAAAATGTTTTGCTTAAAGCATCCTACAAATCTTTATGCCGGTAAAATATCGTTAAGATTACTTATCTACGATTATGATTTGGGGAAATTGGAAATCAAGAACAATTTCATTAGCATTTTGCTTCGAGTTAAGATAGGTTTGTAATCAAGTGTCGACCTGCCTTTACTTTTTCGTTGGAACTTTAAACTTCTTACTGGAATTTTTTTCTTACCAGGAACGTCAGCCCGGAAACCTTTGTTAAATGTCTTCAAATAATTAGACATGCGCTTAGAATAGACAATAAATTTTATTTCTGCTATTTGTAGAAGAATTTTTACAATTTCAAAAAAAACGATAAGTCTTTTTCTATAAAGTCCTATCATCAGTTTCAAAACGGGTCTGTTCTTATGCAAAAATACAGTCGCTTGGACTTCCTGTAATTCAAACTGTCGATATAAAATTGCTAAAAAATGCGTGCTCATTAGTTGTAACTTTATTAAAAAGTTTCTCAGGGTAACTCTGTTTCTGTCAGTGTATGAGACTCGCTATATTTCTCACAATATTTATGTTTATTCATTTGCTTGTGTTTTCGTTTGTTTACTTATTTGTTTAAAAGATCTATTTTGTAATATAAAGATTCTTACCCTGACAGTCAAGTATATCATCAGCACCTCTCTGAGGAGTTGTAGTTCCTTTTGGACATTGTTTACAGGTTGTCTGAACGGACTCGTTCTGGAACTGACCCTCCAGACAGGATACGCAGGTTTCAAGTCCGGTAGCAGAGTACGACCCGGGTCGGCACGGACCTTGAAATATAGTAAAATAACAAAAACGAAATTATAATCGATGCCCCAATGATGATGCTTTAATGTCTATCAAAAAGATTAAAAGTCAGAACCAATATCAGTTTTAAAAAGACCATATCGTACTCAAGCAGTATGATTCATTCTTCGCTCCAATCGTGTATGTCGTTTTGTCTGATGGACACTTGGCACATGATGATTGGGCCTCTTTGTTGTTGAAGTATCCTTTAGGACATGGAACGCAGTTCTCGCTGTCTTTGGGCTGATAGGTCCCAACCGGGCAATCAACTATAACAAATAAAAAAAAGAAACTTGAATTTTTTTCCATACTATAAAAAGGTAAATACGCATTGTATGGTAAATACGTAATACTCCATTCTAACTGGGGCGAGTTCCAAAGTTTAACCAATCGACACAAGCACATAAAAAATTAAGCTGAGATGTGTCATTTAACGAAGTTTAACGCTTTTAGGGTAAACAGAGACTAGGTTATGGACCTTGAGATATGGTTCAAAATCCACATTAACGTCGTTAATATTGAGGCAGTGTCCACCAAAACCATGCATATAAACTCTTAAAACGTTTTATCAGTTTTGTGACAACTGTAAAATCCCGTCATTAAACCACCATTGTAAAATGCTGGATAATGATCACGTGTGTTAGGCCATTTTTAAGAGTATCACAGAAGTCATAAAAAAACTAACAGTTTATATGGTTTGAGGTAACGCTGTCTCAACATTACGGACGCTTTTTTTAGTTTGCATCGATTTTGAACCATGTTTCAAAGCCTTTAACTTGGTCTCTGTTTATCCTAAAAGCATCAACTTAGTCAAATGACAACTGTTGACGTGATATTTTATGTGGTGGTGTCAGTTTATTGATTGATTAAAATTTGAAATTAGCCCCAGTTCCCTGCACAATTTTGGAGTGGTCTATAGGAAATCTACAATAAAACGTCCTTAAACCGCTAACCTATCAAATATTTTTCAACTATTTGTGAAAAGAGGCTCGACAAAGGCGACATGTTTATAAAAGCTTGCCCAAGTAGATGTTAATACTGAATATACTAGAGGTCCGTGCCACCTTAAAATGAACAAAAAGCTCGTACCAAACGTATATTTCGGTGTCCACTTGATACCATTATCAACTTCAAAGTGAGCAACGACAAAAAGGAACAAAAGTTCTCCGTTTATCTTTACAGCTATTAAGGGATCGGTACAAAGAAATAAATAGTTTTTTTCATAACATTGGTTTGAGCCTTTAGAGACAACTGTTGTTTTTTTGTATAAGAAGCATGCAGTAGATTATTATCAATCGAGTTCTGTAGGGCATTTCTTGATGGCAGCTATATAACGATTACAAAACAAAAAGCAATCACAAGTACATTATGTTACTTGCCACATTTTTTCCCGTTCTTTAAAAACTGGCCATCTTCACATCTAAACTCCGCTTGTTTAGTCTCCACTATAATTGCTTCGTCGTCATCACCATTCAACTCTTGGGCGAATTCTTTCATCGTTTTCTTTACATCGATGATTCCAGGCAAACTGTCCTTAAGCTGTTGTGACTCTGATTCTGTCACTTTTTCGCTTGATTCCTTCAAACTTGTTGTGATAAAAAAGTCAATTCTGATAACAAATCCGCCAACGTCCCTCTTCCTTCTGTTTCCAGTACCCGTCAAGATTGTCAAGTTCATTTTGCCACATCTTACGATGACATTTTCTACTTTGCAGTCTTTGTTTCCTACGCAGCCTCCTCCGAATCGCCCGTATAAACTTTTCTTGAAGATCGCAATAAACTTCTTTTTTATTTCTGTTTGCACAGTCTCGTTTTTGCAGTCTCCCTTGAAGTACTGCTCCGTACTTAATCCAAGCCGGGCTTTTTTGGGGTTGAAAACCTCTGTTAAATGTAAATTCCAGTACTGAACGTCAAACCTAGTTTCCCTAGTTCTTACTTTTTTCACAGTACAAATTAATTACTAACTATAATTATGTTCACATGCAAATTTGTTTTAAAAATTGAAAGTATAATCTGTACACTGGAAAATTTAAAAATAATTTTATTGAACTTGCTTTTTATCCTTGAAAGTGCGTTGCAACAAGAGTTAAGGTGCTATTCTGCCTAAGTCTTCTGAATGCGAACCAATCCGCTAAATTTCTAAAGCCCTAAGAAACCGATATATACAGTTAATACTGATATAGAGTCCCACAAAATAAAAAGTACAGGCAGTCTTTCATTACATTCGGCTACTGCTTTAATTTGTTTGTTTGTAACGAAACAGAAATCAGATATATTCAAAAGGAAATTGTGGTACAAAGCTGGATATAAATTGAATATGAACTGAATAGAAAAAATAACACTGAATTGTAACTGGCTTTGTGTCGACAGTTGTCACGTCCTTTCATTCATTCTTTCAGTTGCGTATATGGCTACTGCATCATTTGATAACAGAAAATAAATAATAAATTTATGTAATTGAAGATTTTTTAACTTATTGGTAAATGCAATCACAAATTTATATTTATGGTGTATATGAAAGGTTTATTTTGTCTCTCCTACGAATTCAGTAGTGTGGCTCAATTTTTTGGTAATTCTGTGTCCAATAATTTTGAAAGAACGTATGTGCTTCTAACCTTAGAGATAAGAATCAAAAATTAGTTTTTCCCAAATCGTCATTGTTAAACGTTTTTGAAATTCACATATATAGTTTTAAAATTATAAGAACAGCTGGAGTGTCTCGGGAGTTTATTCACTTCAAATTAATTAGCGCTTTTGTTTGCAATAAAATGTTCAACTCGTTTGTTCTAAGCCATTTTTTATTTTTATAACTGGTATGAAAATAGTTAGATATTTCGATAAAACCCATCTATAGCTAATTGTCACCATAGACTTAAATTTAAATTAGCAAACAGCAGAAAATTGATTGAGCAGGTGTATGTGTGATGCAATGTCAGTGCAATAACAAACAAGATTATGCTAGCGGTAAAGATAATTTCAATTTTTATCCTTTAGGAGACAAAGCTTTTTTACTTGCAGTACATCGCGATTTTAAAATCTTTTGGATCTTGTTTATCCATATACTACTGATAGGGAGTGATATCTGCATGTATCACCACCGATCTGCATCAGCTTGCAATTGTCTCTTCAGGCAAAATTTGCTGCTTTTTTTTCGGGAAAGTATTGCGCTAAATCTCGAACAAAATTTGAGAAACTTTTCCTGTCACCGCTTTAAAGAAAAATTATAAAATCCAGCGATTAGAATTCACAATTTAACATTAACTTTGCTTTGAAAGAGCAGGCGCTTGGCACAATTAAGCTATGCAATGTCGCATGGAGGAACACGTGATTTGATATTGCGTGCTGATTGAATTACTTGGCTTTCTATTTTTACACTCTTTCATTCACTCACTCAGCGCGAAAGCATTATGGCTTGTTGCCTCCTCCGGAGGTTGTACCACAACAAAAATGAAAGTGATTTTTCTTGGGACAAGCTTTGCACAAAATGAAATGAAAGTCGATCGGTAATATACCTTACATCATCATTTATTTGCGTATTAGCTAAGAATTAATGGTGGGAGGGGCGTGGGAAGAAAGACAGCCATCATCGATTGGCACGCATGTGCAGATTGGATGATCTTTTAAAAATTCTTAGCCAGATTGCACGACTCTTACACATATTAATTTATGTACCCGGGTGTATCGTTAGATAATGAAATTCTTTTACATCTTCTAATTAAATAATGTAATAGTATCAATTAACTCAATCTTCACATTACTTCACCTTGTTTTAGACTCAAGGAACCAGTGCGTAAAAATTAGATTAACTGACCATGTTAATATTACCTTCATAGATTTCGAACTTTTATATGGATTTATAATAAACGAGTTGGTTTGAAACCACTGGTATTACATTTACATCCAGAACATCGGTACATTCGAAATCCATTGAAGATGGCTGAAGACGAAGCCAAAAGCGACCGACGTACGACAAGAATTATCTTCACACGTAAACGGAACGACTTGTTAAAATCTGTCCGCGACAGAAATCACGCACAAGTCATAGAAAATAATTACATTGAGCTTCTCAACGCGTGGAAAAATCTAGGAGGTAAACACAATGTTTATAAAAAATATCTAAATGACAATGAGATGGAAACAGCAGAAAAATGGATATATGAATTACAAGCACTATATACAGAAGCAAAAAGCATAAAAATTGAATACACTGAAAGTGAAGCTAGAGCTCGCGTAGAAAAGGAACAGTGTGAAACAACGAAGAAAGAAAAGAACGATGTGTTAATTAAAAGAGACACTGCACGTGCAGTTTTTGACTCCTTATATGATAATGCTACCGGCGTTATGGCAGATGATAATATTGCAACGACGTTAATGAAAAGTATGCAAAGTCAACTCGAAGAGGCTTTTGTACAGTGTAAGCAAAAACAAGAGAAACACCTCGAATTTTTGGATAATGAAACAACAGAAGCTGACTTACGGTGGATATTTGACATCCAGAAGCGTTACGGCAAACTATCGGAACTAATTTTAACTCATATTGATACGAATGAGAGCAAGAGCCTCAAAGGAAATGACGGAGCAACTTTGAGACTTATTAATTATTCTCTTATCAAATCTAGCAATATACATCTCGAAAAAATCAAAATGTCAAGATTTGATGGAGAATTGAGAGATCACCCTGAATTTAAAAGAGACTTTGAAAAACAAGTCATGCCAAATTTGACTCCAAATACAGCACCTTACACATTACGGTCTTGTCTAGGGAGCGAGCCTTTAGCTCACCTGAGAAGCGTAGACAACAACATTGACGCCATGTGGGAACGACTTGACTCAAAATACGGTGAGCTCTCAAAAGTTGCCATGCTATCATAAACTCAATTCAGAACGTTAAACCACTAAAAGATAGCGAACACAAGAGATTCATGCAATTCGTTGATATTATTGAAGATGGTTACCGTGATCTACGCACTTTAAAACTAGAACGAGAAATTACAACGACTAGTTTAATTAGAATTATCGAAAAACGACTATCACCTATAATACTATGAAGGAATGGGCCAAGCTTGTCAGCTCCGATACAAGTATCATTGACAAAACGAACAAATTTCCAAGTCTGTTGAAAATCCTCCTAAATCAAAAAAGGGCTCTAGAATACCAAGATGCAGAATTAAGATTAAATGGTGACACCAAAATCAAAGGATATGTACATTATTCTAGAAAAGACGACGATAAAACGACCAACAGAGAAAGGGATCAAGATTCTTCCTCCAGAAAGCAATGTTTGATCCAGAAAGATGGAAATCATTGGACAAGCGAGTGCAGAGTCTATCTATCTAAATCAATTGGAGAAAAAACAGCAGCTCTTAAAGGAGAAAGGCGCTTGTTGGTCTTGTTTGAGACGTGGGCTTTGCATACAAAACTGTCAATAAAAGAGTGTGTGGTGTAAATAACTGCAGAAAAAATCATCATAAGACAATTCATCAAGATAGACAAGATGACAACCAGGAAGAAGTATCGCCTGTTACTAGCGGCACTGCAAGTGTTTGCGACAACACGGATGCGGACACATGCCTTCTTCAGATGCAAAAAATCCGAACCCAAAAAGGATGGGCGAACGTGTTATGGGACAACGGAGCATCCCTCTGCTTCATCACAAATGCAAAAGCGAAAAGCGAGAAATTCAAGGGAACCAAAGTGAAACTATCCTTAGTAAAAGTGGGAGGAGAATGCGAAACCTTAGCATCGTACAAGTACAAGCTTCCTCTTTATGACAAGCAAGGCAAGACGATCTACTTTGACGTATATGAAATAGAGAAAATAACTTCCGACATATAAGGCACAAGAATGGATGGACTTGCAAAACTCTTCAAGGATGAACCTGGAGAACAAGTACAAAGATCAACCGGGACTGTTGATGTTTTAATAGGCTACGAATACACTGATTTTTATCCACAAAAGGAACAAAGTGTTGGACATCTACTCCTTTTGAAGAACCGATTCGTAAGATGCCTTGGTGGCACGCATCCTTCAATTAAAAAGATGAACGAGAAACACCGACTCAAGAACATCAGAACCAATCATGTTCGAACCGTAAAAATCGAAGATTTCCACAACATTAAAAATCTGGGAATTAACTGCATCCCAAAATGCGGAAATTGTAAATGTGGCAAGTGTTCTATGGGGAGCAAGAATTACACTATCAGGGAAGAAAAGGAAACGGCATTAATTGAGAAAAACCTGAAAATACGACGAAGAAAACAATTCTGGATTGCTGAATATCCATGGATCAAGGACCCAAAATGAACTCTTGGATAATAGAAAGGCCGCCCTTGGTATACTGATATCAACTGAAAAACGACTTATGAAGAAAAAAGCTCATTCTGATATTTACCAGAAACAAATTGAAGATATGATAACAAGACATGCACGTAGCAAGAAAACTCACGAAGGATGAACTAGCAAAGTACAAGGGACCAACACATTACATCTCCCACCATGAGGTATTAAAGCCTGAATCCAAGTCCACCCCTGTTAGGATAGTTTTAAACAGCAGTGCCAATTATATAAGACATGTGCTCAACGAATATTGGGCCAACACAGGAGGAATGGATCTACTCGTTTGATAATACTGAGCTGAAACTAAGTTAACTTGAACTTTCAAGGAAAAAGGAAACACACCCTAAAGTTCGTGATACCAAGCAACGAAAATGTATTAACCAAAAGGATTATTCTATCGCGAATGAATAGCATATACGATCCACTTGGTCTAGCCGGCCCACTCACCGCTAGAGCAAAAATTTTAATGCGACAATTATGGACGGAATATCACAATCTCGACTGGGATGACCCTATTCCCACAGATCATGCAAAAAACTGCATTATGTTCTTCACAGACCAAGTTGATGTGAACGACGTCAAAGTGAGAAGATGTCTGAAACCACCTAATGCTGTGGGCAACCCAATACTTATTATTTTTAGTGACGGATCGATGAATGCGTACGGAGTATGCGCATATGCAAGATGGAAACTATCGAATGGAAAATTTGACAGTAATCTTATTTTTCAAAGAATAGACTCGCTCTAGTGAAGAAATTATCAATTGATCGTATTGAACTCTGTGGTGCAGTATTGAGCAAAAGATTAAAGACAGTTGTAACCCAAAAATGCAGATATAAATTCGAAAAAGTATATTACATCGTCAACTCTCAAATCGTCCAAACGATAAAGAAACAAACATACGGATTTAATACTTTCGCCTCAGTTCGTGTTGGAGAAATCCAAGAAAGTACAGACCCACAAGATTGGTATTGGATTGACGACAAACATAACATTGTTGATTGGTTGACTCGCGGTAAAAGACCAATTGATATCGCTGGTGAAAGTGAGTTGCACAAATGTCCAGGTTTTCTCAAATTACCCGAATCTCGATGGGCAATTACAAAAAGAAGCAAAGAACAATGCCTAAATAATATGATTACAACAACGAAAGAATTAAAAAACGCAAAAGACGACTATGGAGATACACTAGCAGCAAGAATAAACATTGATAAATACTCCAGCTACAGTAAGCTTATAAGAGTTACAGTTCGTATCCTAACAATTTATCAGGCAAATCCCAAGGCAACATTAAATAATGCAACTAAGAAGCTAACACCAAATGACATATCAAGAGTAGAGAAGTTTTGGATTTTTGAAGCCCAGAAAACAATGCATGATGAAATTCAGCGAGGTATATACAAGCGACTTTGTCCACGACAAGACGAGGATGGGGTATACGTAGCAGGGGGGCGTGGTGAGAGATGGATTGAGATGAGCTACAATAAATCACAAGTCATATTACCTCCATATCAACACCGATTCTCACGCCTTTATGCCGAATATATCCACAATAAAGGCCACCTAGGAGTCTAGGCAACAGCTAGCAAAATCAGAGCGAGATTCTGGATCACGAAATTGTTAAAGCTGACCAAATTAATCAAGAATAAATGTATTATCTGCAGAAAGCTGGAAATAAGCCAGATGAGCAAATAATGGGAAAACTCCCAATAGAGAGATTGAAACCCGCACCAGCTTGGAACTGCACAGCAATTGATTATTTTGGACCATTCAAAATCAAGGACGAAATAAAAAAGCGAACTATTGGTAAGGCGTACGGAGTTTTATTCAATTGGCTAGCAACAAGAGCTGTTCATGTTGTTATCGCACCGGATTACAGTTCTGAAAAACTTTTAATGGTACTACGACGAATTGTGTCCATAAGAGGCTATCCTTCAAAATATGTTCGGACAACGGAAGTCAACTTGTCCGTACAAGCGAAGAATTAAATAATATCGTGAAAGGTCTAAACAGACAACAAATTGATGAATTCGGAGTCATTGAAGGATTCGAATGGATCTTTTCATCTGCAGATGCCCCATGGGAAAATGGTATCTCGGAAGCACTCGTTAAGTCAGTCAAGAAGGCGATTACTCTATCTATTGGAGAAAATATACTAACATATTCTGAACTGCAAACTGTATGTTATGAAGCAGCGAACCTCGTCAATGAAAGACCAATAGGACGCCACCCAACTTCACCTGATGATACCTATCTGTGTCCTAACGATCTCCTTCTCGGAAGAGCAACATCGAGAGTTCCAAGTAGACCATTCAGAGAAACCAAAAACCTACGTCATCGTTTTGAGTTTGTCCAACAGATAGTTGATTCATTTTGGCGAAGATGGACATGAGACTATTTTCCCAGCCTGCTAATACAACAGAAATGGAATACGGCTTGCCGAAACCTTGAAAAGGATGATGTAGTGCTGATACAAGATGCCAACAGCAAAAGAGGTCAGTGGAAACTTGGCAAAATATCACAAGTATTTAGCGGAGAAGACGGAAAAGTGCGCAAAGTTAATGTCCAGTACACAAATCCCAAGCCAGGTGAACATGTCACAAAGTACGACGGCAGAGACTACGTGACTGTCGAACGGCCAACTAACAAGCTTGTGGCCATACTACCACCATCAGAGTATATCGATAATACTGAAACTAAAGAACTTTAAAACTTTGAGTTTCGAATTTTTGAACTCAATTGATTTTTGCAGCTTTGTAATTACCCTAATTTTGAAAGGAACATTCTGTTAATCCCGGCGGGGAGTGTATCGTCAGATAATGAAATTCTTTTACATCTTCTAATTTAATGATGTAATAGTATCAATTAACTCAGACTTCACATCACGTCATCCTGTTTTGGACTCAAGAAACCAATGGGTAAAAATATGGCGTGTTATTTGTGTCAAAACTAAAATTTGTTGGTAATAAATATCAGGGCTATCGCTAAAATATCATAGATGCCGCTGAAATGTCAGGGCTGCTGCTAAAATATCCAGCCTGCTGCTAAATGTGTCAAAACCATTACTTGTTGTCGATAGATTCTTAGGGCTATCGCTAAAAAAATAAATGCTATCTCTAAAACTTCATAGTTATCGGTAGCATTCTAGTGCTATCGTCAGATTCTCAGAACCCTATTGATAAAAACGCAGGATACTGCTAAAATATCGAGGGCGCTGCTAAATTTGTGTCAACGCCTAATATGTTATCAATGGCTATCGCTAAAACTTCATAACTATCATCAGATTCTCAGAACGTGTTGTCAAAAACTTGAGACACCGCTACTTGACATCGGGGCTGCTGCTAAATTTTCAGGAGGTCGCTAGAATCCATTGAATATCAATTCATCTGAGGAAAATGTCGCGTGATATTTCTTTACAGTCATTTTTTACAGCCGTTAGTTCTCTATTAAATGAATGTCGCTCGCTCAAAGGGATTCAGGATGCAGGGTTCTCGGCTCAGATTATAGCACTTGGAAAATTGCACGAGGGTGCTAGAAATTGCTGAACAAAATCAGGAGCAAAGTGTTGGAAACGAAGTCGAAACAGAGAATAACCATGATTTGAACATTGAGGTTAGAAACCGTTTTGTTGCCGTTTCTTTCGGTCCCAAGAATGTTTCGCGGGATTAGTTCGATGCTAGCCGGGCTCTTTTAAAGACTTTTTTGAATAGATGGCTGGATAAAAATATTCGACTTATTCAGATTGGACACAAAACTCAGATCTCAGTTGGCTACCTTTCGAGTTAGCGCTAACCGGCTTTAGAGTATGGAAACTAAGTCATATAAAGTCACGACAAAAGTCACGTAAAGCAGAGTGTCCGGTTCTAGTGTCCAAAATTTTCAGCAAACAAACTCTACATCTTGCGCTAACAAATATATTTTTCTCCGTTTTTAAACGCCGGAATTTTACGATTTTCAGGCCAAATTTGGTTCTTAATTCTGATCGCTCCGCAGGCAAAGATTTTTTGCATTACACTACCCCAAATCAGTTATGTTGGTTTGATTGTCCTTGGTCTGAATTTAGTGAAACAGGTTGGACTTCATGTCCAGGACAAGTTTCTTCAAAATCATAAGTTCGCATAGTTGCGGTTTTGAACTCAAATAACTCCACCATCAAAACTCGGAACCCTAAAGTCCAGTATGATTGTGTTAGACCAGGCCAGTAGATCCCCGGAGCGGGGGG
>JAOBYJ020022610.1:0-11930 GCA_025403565.2 Palythoa heliodiscus
CATGCAATATTTTTCAGAGACTTTCCCCCTACCCATAAAAAATGAATGGTCCCTTAAGGACTTCTGCAACTTGCCTCGAAACGATTCTATCCATTGCATGGGATGTTACATGTTGCAATGGCTTCTGCAACTCGTCTCGTAATGGCACTGACGAAAATCCTGCACCGAAATTTGTTTAGTGGCTAACGCGAACCAGATAATCCGTACTTCCAGTCGCCTAATTCTGTGCAAAGTAGTTTATATGTAACCAAATTCAATTACCTGACCGCCTTACTACTTCAAAAATAATTGCCATTTGGTTAGTTTCGTTGACATTTTCCCTCAGTATGAGTCTGTAAAATTTTCTAGTTTAAACTAGAATTCCCTGAAACTAGCAAAACTGTAAAAGTCGTATTATAAAATACCAACCTTGAATGTGCAATATCTTCGACTGGTTGCATAAGACTGTAGTTGTTCTCGTGTTTGCCAATGAAGACAGTGTTCTACTGGCTCCTGAGTTACGGGCTATTGCATTTTCAATTTTGAGAACTTTTCTAGTCGAATTTAATTCCTGCGTGATAACAAAGGGACGAAAATCGACGATACAACGAGCAAACCGCCTATACACAGCCGCCATGTTTGTTTTCGTAAGTGTATCTAGTGCCCAGGCTTTCATGTTTGACAACAACATGCACAGGCAACCCAATCAACCAATCCATCCATCCATCCATAGTCCATCCATCCATAGTCCGTCCGTCCGTCCGTCCGTCCATCCATCCATCCATCCATCAATCAATCAATCAATCAACCAACCAATCAATCAATCAATCAATCAATCACTCAACAAAGCCCCAATTCCCAACACTGTTTAATGCTGTAAACAAACAAAGTAGATTCTGAAAACTACTTTATCTTAAAGTCCTTCCTTTGAATTTCTATTGTTCATTTACGGTGAAGCTGCGTGAGATTTTAGGCTCAAAATTATTTTAAAAACAACTAAGTCCCTCCACAGGCAACCCAAGTTCAGAGTTATATTATAAGTGAAAGATAATGAAAGGAAGGATAAAGGGGACCCCAACCTTGTTACAAGCCTGTCACGAAATTACATATAAACTAGAAGTAATCAAAGATTAGTTAGCGCGTTCGACGCTTAAATTTGGATGAGCGGAAGGAAAATGTTTGTTAGAGATTTGTGAAATGTGGAGGCTCTGTGTACTTGTCTTGTAGGGCTGCCCCTGCAAAAGTTTGCTGCGGGGGAGCCATTTTGCATCACACACTCATTTATGTATTAATTTCTCGATTTTGGTCCTACACGAGATAAGATTGCGTTCTCCTTCGTCGAACGCGACAAATGCACAAATCTAAATCCTGTGAAAATGCTTTGTACTGTGGTTATAATTTTTTTATGTTACAGACAATTTGTATGTCAACTCTTAGACTTGCTACAAGTTGGCTCCGACAGTCTTTAAAGGATGAAGAAAAACCGAATAAATACTAATAAAGCAAGCGCCGGAGACCCTTGCAAGAGAACAAACCTGTTGAGCAGAGTAAGATTCACCTCCGCACATCGCTTTGAAATTTGTTCTTGCGCCTTCAGCGCTCGCTATTCTCGCGTTCTGTGTTGATATTTCTCTTTGCCTTAAAGGCAACCATATTACGATACCATAATCTCAACGTTTATTTACCCAACTTCCATATCATCGCTCGCGTCTCAGTTGCCGCTCCACGTCGCTGAAAAAATATGCTCAGCGACTGTAGCGATATATGGAAACCGTTTTATTCGCGATTGCAGCAACGCAAACGATAATTGCGATTCCAATCAGTAGGATCGCTAAAGTTCTATTTCTGCGAATATTGCAGTCGAGCTGAGCATAGTTTTGCGACAGCTGCAATAGGAGCAATCATATGGAAACCAGGCTTTAGTTTTGATGTCAGAACAGAATTTCATTTCACAAGTGTGAACTAGGGGACTAGCCTTTAGTCTCCACTCTCTGTTTTTCCATCTTCATTATTCCTATTATTCTCTCATTTTCTTGTTTTATTTGTGTAAAAATGTTTTAAAGATGTGAAATACAGTCTCATGATGATGATGATGATGATGATGATGATGATCATCATCATCATCATCATCGTTATTATTATTACACGCGGTGCTAAGATGCAAGATGCGAATGTTACGCTAAATCCATCGCCAGGTCTCCGCACAAAGTGGCAAGAAAATATAACCGAGTGAAATCCCCGTATATTGGTGCCTTCTTCTCATAAGTCGGAAAAGTCCGAAACGGTCTTTAAAACCAGGCTTTACAAATTATTGCCTCGGGGTGAACGTCGCCATTTTGTTGCCCATACTTGGAGTGGGAATGCGAGGAAGAGGGCGGGGAAGGGAATTTAAATTGCTGATGCATTGAGGCGTTTTATCCTTACCGACATATTGGCAACCGACAAAACTCTGATTTTTTATTTGCCATGTCCCATGATCAGTTCCCATGAGAATACTTCCCATGAGGATAGTTCAAGTAATCCCCAAGAGCAAAATCAGTATTTGTTTCCTTGCCCATTGGCAAAAGAATGTCAATCTAAATTTGTCCCAAAATTTGTCACCTTCAGCCCGATTATCGAATATTAGATACAACAATTTATCAGACTTTTTCTAATATTTTAAAAGCTACTTAGTTATAAAATACAAATCCTTCACAAGTCGTATTAAAAAGGCTTTGGTTTCTCACAAAACAGTGTCATATATCAGGTCTATCACAAACAGAGCAAGCCTGTACCTGGATTTTTTGCAAGGGGGAGGGGGGAGGGTGCGATCGAGCGAGCACTCCACACCGCCCCTCACCACAAGCACTCCAGGGAGTTATGGAGCATGCTCCCTTGGCAAATTTAAATTTCAGGTTGTATGAAGACACATTCCCTGCGCTTTAATCTCAGTTGACAATAAAATCAGATTTTAAATATCCGAGCTGCATTTTACTTAAATTGTGGCAATTTGCTGCTTTTGACAAGCTGTTCTTATGATTGACAGGGATTGCATTTCTCGAGTTTGGAGGGGAGAAGGCCGGAATTTGCGTACGCACGTCCCCTCTGCCCACAGCCTTGGAAAGGGAGTTGCATACATACTGCGGTAGTTTTCGATCCAAGAGTTAAATAAAAGCAAAGCTAGGGAAAAACTGGCTTGTTTACCGTATTTATTTGAAAGTGCCCCGGGGGCTTATTTAACTTTTGGACTTTTTGGGGGAGCACTTATTCGAGAGGGGCTTATTCAATTGGGGGCACTCATTCGAGAGGGGCGCGTATTCGAGGGAGGGCGCTCAATTGTCTTCAAATACAAAAGAAACATGAAACATGTACATGAAATACAGTCTAACGATAAAACATTTCTAAATAAGGAAATATCGAACGACAGTCTTGATTTTAGTATTCACGCAACAACTTTGAAAACAGGATTTTACAGATGAAAATCTTAGTGTCCATATGGATAACACTGAGGTCGAATCTTTGAGGAAAATTCCAGTATATTCTCGTAGACTGCAAGCCAAAAACCTTGTCGATATGGAAGCCAATTATTATTCGGTAAGAATAAAAAGCGATTGCACGGCGAGTCTAGTACATTTTTTTTACAACTTTTTATGAGGCGGAGGGGAAGCGGGGAATGTGCACTCAAGTTATTCGAATATCCACGGTAAACCTGTAATATCAAACAACCACATAGTATCAAGCATGTTACACAAGCTGGACGAAGAGAAGATGCGATGTTTCAGTTTTTATTCACGTATGGCGGTAGTAGTGCACTTGAGCTACTTACACAGGACACCTACAACACAAAATTTCCAAATCTATATAAATGTACACACTGCCGTTGTGTTACACTGGCTCCTGGTGGCATTGCGTGACAGGAAGACTTGGTATCACTATCTTGGCAAACCATCGTTTTGTATCAGAAATTTGAAACTTTACAAACGAATTTCTCCATGAACCCTCTGACTCTTTGCTATTCCCAAATTTTACGCATCTCGCGTACTTTTCTGTCTTTTTATACAAAGCCGTGTCAAAATCGGCAAAATTTCACGATTGCACTTTTTTGATGAAGCGATCGGTAAAACTTTCACTTCTGCATCACACACCACATTCCCCCCTCCCCCCGTAAATCACATTGAAGAAAGTCTCATGTGCAAAATATATTTTCATTAAAATATCTTCTATTTTATAACAATAGTGATACACAGAAAGAGTATTTCCCCACAATGCCACTCAGTTCCAGTTTTACTGGTCTATTCCGTGGTCTCAAAAATATTCCAGACAATTCAAGGACTTTCGGTATGCGTGCTGCATGCTTGGAACCCTTACGATAAAGTCTGCTATTCGTTCTAAAAAGGGTTGTTAGTTCTAAGAATGCAACAATAAATACAACGATTATACACTGTGATCCATGCAAAAGCTAAATTAAAGTTACCTGTGGTTGGTACAAGCACTTTACTTTAAAACATACAAAAGCCACTTTGAGTGGCCATCCTTCCCTTCTTTCCGAGTGCGCAAAATACGAGTAACTCAAAAAAACGAAATATTCTATCACGAGCATTATTTTAAAAGTATAACATTCAAAATCTAAATTTCACCAAACTTTAGCCAATACAAAGAGTTTAACTCTTCAGGAAAACAACTTTAAACCCCGTTAAATTCTATTCTAATGTGAAAAATTTACTCAACGCCTTAAAGGCACAAAGTAATAGGATCTATACATCATATTCAGGGCGTAGGCCACAAATTTTGTGAGCATCAATGTCATATGAATTTCTCTGGAGTCTGTACGCTCCGAGACCAGAGTTGATCAGTCATCAAGACCCGAGTTTGTCAACGACATTTGGCCTCTCAGAACATTCATTCAGCGGTCATACACACAGGATGTGACGTCACTGGCAGAGATGAGATAGAGCAGTTCCCGTGCTCCTCGCAGCTTAAATTTTAGCGGGCATACGGATGATATACCGTTGTCGTTCGCCTGGCGTAGACTGGAATTGGGCCAATGCTCGTATGCAGTTCTGCGAGAATAATTAATTCAAGATGTTAGACTGAATATTTTGACTGAGTTTTAATAAACGTTTTGTGTAGGTAATATTTTGATATACTGTTTACTAAAAATAAAAACTAAACTTCCATTTGCGGAATAAAAAAACTAAATTTCCTTTCTTCAGTCTCGCAAGGTTAAACAAAGGCAAGACAACCGTGAACGAGCGTCATGTTACTGTTGCGTTTTGGCGCGAAAATTTTCCGCCTTTCGGGGCGTGCGTTTCATCATGCTTTTCCAAATAAACCTCATCCGAAAATAAAATCTCTTTGTCTTTGCTTATTATCTCAATGAAACGAAATAACTTGAAAACAGATTAGAAAGAACGTTTTCTCTGTGAAAGAAAATGCGAGCCTTTTTATGGAGCAATGTATGTTTTGAGAACTTCAAATGTTATACATTTATATAACTATATTTTCAAAGTAATTTTAGATGATATACAAGTTCTGAATAAAAAAAAAAGCAAATTAAAACAATGAACGTGATTTTACGGGGATAACTTCCCACTTAAACTGTTTCAACTCTTTTATGAAGCGTGACACTTTGAAATAACCGTGGGCTAAGAGTGGATATGGTTTATGATTTGAAGTTTAGCGGATATTTTACTACTATAAACAAATGCATTTAAGATCGAGTCGTACGTGTTAAAGTTTACAGGTGATACAACATTTAATGGTGCAAAAATGCTTGTTTTAACCTTAGAAACACGATAAAAACATATTTTGCTATCAGACCACTAAACTCGCTGTTTTATAACAATGTACGATATAACAAATGTACAAAGCACAGAGTACACAAGAGAACTATCAAATTTACACAGTTGCAACACAAGTTAAGCCGGGGACACACTAGGCGAATTTGCACGCCGACCGCAGCGAATTTGATCGCCTGCGAATCGTGGCGTATTTAATCGCTCGTATCTGACATGCTAGATACCGGCGATTTTATACGCCAGTCGCTGCGATCAGCGAAATTTGGCTATCGCAGTAGGTGACACACTAAGCGAATTTCGCTAATCGTTGCGATCGGCGTATAAAATCGCCTAGGGTGTCCCCGGCTTTATAAAACTGCAACTTACGAAAGCTTAGTGATTGTAATTAACAGTTTTTCAATGGCTGTTACGATAACAAAATGAATAGATCAAGAAAAATAGAGTGAAGACTTGCCAAAGTTAGGCCTAACCATCTACTGATACCTATCTAGAATTTTCGGGATGAAAAATAACATGGAATTTTAAAACATTTATCGAACTCTATTTCAATGAGTTAAGGGTCACAGCACATAAACACATGGCCCACACTACACAGATTTAAATTCACAAAACAAACAAAATGATTTTAAAGATTACAACTACAATGTATCAGTAATCACACGACTTCGAGTTCAATTTGGAAATAATTTGCACGAGTTGGTTTTTCAGAAAGTGTCAAAATTGCATGAGTCCGTAGGGTGAATGCAATTTGAGCTTTTTGAAAAACGCATGAGTGCAGTTTATTTCCAAATTGAGCAAGAAAAGTCGTGTGATTACTTTATAATATTTTAAATGACAAAATAACCGAGCAAGTTTTACTTTGGACGCCAGCCAATTTCACAACTCTTAACTTCCAGTTTCACGAAATCAAAACAAATGATTTGATTAGTTCTAACCAAACTCTAATGTTTATTAGCCAATCAAAAGCGAGAACTCTGTGGGTAAATTGCACTGTATTAACTACTTTTGCGCTGAATTAACTTCTTTTTTCACTGTATTTACAAAAAACAGCCCTGCTCTCAGCCAATCAGAATCGAGTAATTTTGTTACATATACTATCATTATTGGAATCTGTAATTTTGGAAGACAAATTAATTTCAAAACCGCTCCCTCAGCCTTTCAAAACGAGCTGGAGTACAGAGCATAGTTCAACATCATTTTCATAGTTCACTAACAAGTAATAGTTGATTATGCTAATATAGAAGATTACATATGCAAGCTATTTTACTGACGTCATATCTAAGACTACATAGAGGGTCCACAGTAGAATCTCGGGAGAGAGGGTGGGCAATTTCCAAAACAAAATAAAATCTTAAAGACAAAATGGTTGGAATAATTCGAGCAATGCTGTACCATTCAAAAGAGTTGCGCAAGAGACTAAAAGGAAAAAGCTTTACCCTCAAAATTGGCTGACAAAAACCTATAAAAACGTTGTACAGCCCTCCCCGAGATCTTACGGTGCACTCCACACACGAAAACGATTCACTGCCATATTACGACACGATGACAAATCAATGGGAATTAATTTTCTTACAATTTAACGCAATGATCGGGGACCAACACCGGACATATAACCTACACCTTAACTTACGACACACGCTGCTAATGAAAATGCCACACACAACTAAATTATGCCATAAACTTTAACCACATTATTTCACATCACACATGTTAATATAACAGCCACAGTGAGCCCAGCCGGACACGACCTTCCAACCATCAACATTAAGTGCCGTGTTTAGCTTTTATCTTCTTACATGTGTTTAATCATTGTGTGACAGCATTCGCGTTTTCGTGCAATTAGTTAACCATCATCTGCTGATCTTTACGTTTACGCACAGTGAAGTGGAAGTTAGCAGGCTGGTCGATTATTTTCCCGTATTTAACTTTAGCCAGAGCATTAAAAGGGCATCGTTTTTGTGTCCTGAGAGCGACTCCACCGCTTGTAGGGCCTTACCTCTCGCCCTTGTGCATTTTCACCGAAAATTGCACATCGTAAGACCGCTGTTGTCATCTGCGCCCCCGATACCACTTCCCTGCCGCGGGAATGAGCCAATCAGGTCTTTTGTATCTGTCACGTGACAAACGGGTGGCCTACTAAGCAAATGCTCTGCCACAAGTAAGTACGACACTACAACGAAGTGCAACTGCTGCACGTCACGTGTGGCGGGAAAGTCATGCCCGCGAGTCACTCGTGGCGGGAAATGTCACCGCCCTTTTATACACTTTACTATTCTAAACTGGTCCTAAAATGAAGTACGTTTGTTTGTTTTTTCTCGAAGTATCCTATCATAAATTAGTACTTCGCCAAGCTTGATGGTCTCTTCTATACAAGATTACAAGGAAAGGGAAAACATAATCGATTTATTCTTATCAATATTCTTGAATGTTAAGTTTCTCAGGCATGCAATTTGTTATCCTTAATTTCACAACAAAACTACTCACAACTTAACTTCTACCAGCATAATCATCTATAAAATGACGATAAAAGGAAAAAACACTCGATGTCTGTGCCTAAAACTTTGTTCATCAAAAAATTTGAGGCATCAGTCTTCAAATACAAATGAAAATCTACTTGGATAAAAACTAGCCACTTAAATTAATCAAAATCTTTTCAAACAAATCTTTGGCCATTTGACGAACGAATACCATCAAAACCAGATCCTGACGGGTTTACAAACTGTGTTGAGAATTTCATTTTTAGATGCGTTATATTGGTAGATCGTTGAAGTGGTGAATATATTCGTTTCTTTACAAGATAAAAATAAATCGACTTCAAATAAGTCAACAATAGGAGAGCTGACTGACACTCTAGATGCAAGTTTCGTATGAATACAATTTTAATCTGAAATTTTTTTCCTTACTCAGCTCCCGAAAGTATATTCGTTTTCAACAATCGGGTTTTTTTTCCCAATCGCTCAGCTGCAAAGTTACTGAAACATTAAAATGCCTTGAGCACTCTTTAAGGCACGAACTGGGTAGAAATCTCAAAAATCAATGAAGCAATAATAGCGAGTCCTGCTAAAATCCCACTTCACTGAATCTGAGAACATGGAGTAGCGTTTTTAACTTAAGCATTTTACCTCCAACACCTAAAATGCCGAGCCAGCTTCTCTTTGGTGCATTACAAATGCTACTCTCTGTACCTATAAGGTCAGTTCTATCGAATCCTCCTTCTTCAATAGTTCTATATTTACAGTCACTCTTTCGTATGACGTTTTTTTTAAAAAACAGAGCAATCGACTGTTTGAAACTTAGGGCGCCGTCCACAAGTATACGGATATTTTTGAATCTGCAAATTTTTCTTCCGAATTCAAAAATTTCCCCGTCCACACAAAGCACATCAAAATCGAATTCGTCCGTCCACACGCCTCCGATGGTAGCCGGATTCCCTCTAGAGAATCTAGGCCTACACGTTGTGCCGCCATATTGGTCTATTGTTCGGTAAGAGAATGGACACCAATTTGCTACTTCATCGGATACGAAACTATCCGGATTCACCGTCCACACGTTATCGGATTTGCTGCGGATTTACTTTTTCATCTCTAGAGAGCGGATTCAAAAATATCCGGATTCGCTGCCGAATTCGCTGGATGCACGTGGACGGAAACCGTATCCGGAAAGAATAAGTTGCAGATTCAAAAATATCCGGATTCGCTGCCGAATTCGCTGGATGCACGTGGACGGAAACCGTACCCCGAAAGAATAAGTTGCGGATTCAAAAACATCCGGACACGTATGGACTGGGTCTTAGTGAAATGTTTTTCTAACAAATTATAGCTGTTAAAAAACGTGCTTGAACATTCGGTTATATAATTAATATCATAAAGTAAAGAAAACGCAGATTTCTTAAGTCTGCTTTCCGTTGCAATGGATTATTCAAGTGACTGTAATTAAACTAAGCACGATACACATAAGTTTAAAAAACTGAGTGGTTTCTCTAGGCTTAAGACGAATTAATCTATTATTTTCATATCTTGAAACTTGTTGTGCCAACAAGTGGAATTCGTGCTTAGCTTACAACACCTTTCGGTACAGACTGTAACTTATTTTTCACGTTTTTCTCTCAGCAGTAATAAATGATACGGCTGTACAACACAAAGTATGTTTTCTTTGTTAACTAGGATTGCACAACGCACCTAGAAAACAGCTACTGACAATCAAAACTCCAGTTCATCTTTATCAATCTTCGCACCGTTTCTTTTTCTGAAAATAATTCTCTCAAAAATATATCCTTCTTCTACCAATATACAATCGCAGAAATCATATCTTATTTTTGCTACAGAATATATGTACACTCTAAATAATTCTACATACAGCTGTACAAAGCGTACAAACTCTTTCAACACACACACACACAACTGACGTTTCTACCGCGAGGTCAGAACTACTTCATATCACCTAAAAATATGCGGAGCAGATTTCACGCGAGTGTTGAAAACAAAAGACTTTTTTGTTTCTGAAATGTTTGTGCTTGGCATATCGGGTTTTTAACTTCGAAAACCTACCATTTTGAGAAAATAACGACCACACTGTACATTTCTTGTAAATGCATCAGTTTTGGCGCGAATTTTTCCCGCCTTTGAGAAGACAACGACCATGCATTTCTTGTAAACGCATCAGTTTTGGCGCGAATTTTTTCCGCCTTTGAGAAGACAATGACCATGCATTTCTTGTGAATGCATCAGTTTTGGCGCGAGCTTTTCCTGCCTTTGAGAAAACAACGACCATGCATTTCTTGTAAACGCATCAGTTTTGGCACAAATTCTTCCCGCCTTGTGATGGAGAACGGGTTCTAACTGGTTGAACCTGTTGTACTATCTCTTTTTTTCGTCTTCAATACTCAAATGAAATCAGCTCTAAATCGATATAAAAAAATGTGAACATTTATTGTACGCCATGACTCACACTCAGCAAAAAGCAGTTTAGATACCTCTCAAAGCTGTAATGAAGTAGGTATAATTCACAAAATCATGAAAGTGGAAAACTAAACAAGCTCTGATAAGAAAAAGATTGAGTTTTCAAAACTCTAATCAAGAAACTACAATTAATCTCGCGTAAAAATGCAGTTTTTCAACTTCCACGATTGAAAGAAAAATTCCGTATGCTGAATGTGAATCTAGCTACAAAATTCTACACGTATAAATTTCTATAAGTTTGACAAAACTATATGGCAGAGCTCTTGCACTAAATAAAATATACACAATAGTGGTAGTAATTTCTATAAATATTAGGTTCAAAAGGAAAACTCGCAAGTACATCATGTATGCACTGCCTCTTTTGGAATGGGCGCATTATTCATACCTGGGTATCGCACCTCACGGGTAGCTGCCCCATATGGGCCATACTCATAAGGGGAATAGCCTGCAGGGTATGTTGCGGCAGCACCGAACCCTCCTCCATAGGCTGCGTATGTACTGGCGACACCGGCAGCTGCTGCACTGTAGGCGGCGGGCTCATAGACTTGGGGAAATGCGGTTCCATATAAGGCACTGTAGGACGGTCCATAGGCTCCACCGGCGGCCAGGGCCCCAACGGCCCCTGCTGTGGGTGTAGGAAAGGGACCTGAATGAAACCAAACTTGTCTTATGCTTTACAAACGCGTCGCCCCGTGCCTAACACGAACACTGACATTATTTTTATATTAACACACGATTTTTACACAACAAAACTCAACAATTGGCATATTAGCGTTTATATAATATGGATTAGTAAAGCAAACTGAAATCCTTTGACAGTCAAAAGAATGCAACAATTTACACTTAGGCAATATGATTTGAGAACAAAGGTTCACTTTTCTAACTTGACTTCCAGGTCAAAGACAAAAAAAAATGAAAGAACACTTTGGGAGTAGAAGAGTGGCCCAGAATTTATAACAGCACTAATTGACTCTTTAAAGGTTTAATTTATGCAATTTTTATCAAACTTTGACAAGAACAGAAACTGAAAATGTGTCATCAATTTGCTTACTATTCCATACTCGGGGCCGTAAATCCTGGCGAAATACTTGGGATCAAACATTCCATAAGAACCGAGACTTTGCTTCAGTCGAAATCCTGTTTGATATTTAAAAAAATAACTAACATAAACACAGCCTGCAAAAAGGGACTCTAAGTGCTCTTAGGCGCCAAATAA
>JAOBYJ020023044.1:5267-20412 GCA_025403565.2 Palythoa heliodiscus
CCAACTAAATAATGTAGTGTGTTACAACAATCTAGACTCCAAATTCATTTGATTAGCTTTCGGATTCTACCAACTAAGGAAGTGTGTTCCAACAATCTTAAGATTCCAGATTCCCTTAATAAGCTTTCGGATTCTACCAACTAATGTAGTGTGTTACAACAATCTAGACTCCAAATTCATTTGATTAGCTTTCGGATTCTACCAACTAATGAAGTGGGTTCCGGCAACAATCTAAATTCCAGATTCCCAGATTTATTTGCTTAGATTCCAGATTCTACCAACTAATATAATGAAGTGGGTTTCAACAATGTAGATTACAGATACCCAGATTCCTTTAATAAGCTTTCGGATTCTACCAACTAATGAAGTGTGTTCCAACAATCTTAAGATTCCAGATTCCCTTTATTAGCTTTCGGAGTCTACTAACTAATGAAGTGGGTTCCAACACTCTAGATTCCAGATTCATTTGATTAGCTTTCGGATTCTACCAACTAAGGAAGTGTGTTCCAACAATCTTAAGATTCCAGATTCCCTTAATAAGCTTTCGGATTTTACCAACTAATGAAGTGTGTTCCAACAATCTTAAGATTCTAGATTCCCTTAATAAGCTTTCGGATTCTACCAACTAATGAAGTGTGTTCCAACAATCTAGACTCCAGATTCATTTGATTAGCTTTCGGATTCTACCAACTAAGGAAGTGGGTTCCAACAATGTAGATTCCAGATTCCCAGATTCCTTTAATAAGCTTTCGGATTCTACCAACTAATGAAGTGTGTTCCAACAATCTTAAGATTCCAGATTCCCTTTATTAGCTTTCGGATTCTACTAGCTAATGAAGTGAGTTCCAACAGTCTAGATTCCAGATTCCCAGATTGCCTTAATTAGATTTCGGATTCTACCAACTAATGAAGTGGGTTCCAACAATCTTAAGATTCCAGATTCCCTTACTTAGCTTTCAGATTCTACCAACTAATGAAGTGGGTTCCAACAATCTAGATTTATTATTACCAGATTCCCTTGACTGGATTCCCGAATCTACCTGCCAGTGAACAAGATTCCAATTGAAACAATCTTGGGTCTGGATTCCATCGACTGGATCCTAGTTTTATAAAGATGGATTCAAGATCCAAAGTCTGGTATTCTTCACACAAAAATATTTCTCTTCAGATTATCCTAATGAAGCAAAACCTATCGTGATTTGACATCTCTAGTCCTCTGCATTCTGTTAATGAAATTAAAAGTTTGATAATTAAAACAATTTATAAACAGCTTACCATGTGATTCTGATACGCAGTAACAGCCATAAATTGTGTTTCTGGGAAAACAAAAGTTCGCATATGTTCCTGGCTTATTTCGTGAATATTCATGTTCTTGTCAGCAGTATCCAAAACAATATGAAATCGCGGTTGATATTTGTGCATGGAGTTTAATATAATCTGAAACAAAATGAAGATAAAGATGACTTGTGGTCTTAAATATCTAATCAAAATTTTCCTCACGTTCTGATTAAACATTCTTATCCCTAATATAGTCAACGTTAGGGCTTTTCTTTGTTCAAAGTATATTTTTCTCGTGCTTGGTTATTTTGTAGAGAATAGTACCAAGTTAGTATTCCTTAGAACTTGTATTGTATAGATTTTAAGCTTCTATCTTTCTACAAAGCAATACCGTAGTCACACTTAAAACTAGACTTAAGTGCTTTAACCTTTTTTATGTTGTTTGGCGCTGTCAACATTAGTACGTTTTTGAAAACCTTTTTTTTCAGTTTTATTAAAACACATAAAAAGATTTGCGCCCACACTTTCCTCGATATGCGTTTTCGACCGTCCACACTAGACCACGAAAACGGATAAAAAACATTCGTTTTCTTCACCAGGCTTTGCTCGAGAGTGCTTTCTCCACACTGCGCATGCTTGAAATGAGCAGTGACGTAAGGGATTTCGAAAACCTTTGTTTTTGCCTGCATGTCTACACCGAGACTCTACACCTTCGTTTTCAAAAATTTCCACTTTGGAGACAAATACCTCCGGTTTTGATCGTATTGGTGTGGACGGAAAGTAAAAACAGATAAAAAAGCATGCGCTTTCATTTGAAACCCATTATTGTGGACGTGTTATATGTTTTTGTTAGGCCAAGTAAAAAAAAATAGGTTTAGCGTCCCCACCCGCTTCCTTTTTCGAGGCCGCCTCCTTTTTTTTAAATCTCAAAATGTATCTTAAAAGAGGAAAATAAAACATATCCTTCATTTTCGTCTTGTCCTGTTTTGTTCTAGTTCGGAGTCAAATAAACCAAACGTTATCAAAAGCAAACAAACCAGATTCCGGGATGGATGATTTGTTACGTATTGTCTCAAATACCTTTTGTTTAAGAGTAATTCGATATCAGGCATTACTACCGCTCACGTCTTATATAATACATTACACTTTTTCTGGCCATCTCTGTTGCGTAAACGCTTCAATCAACCATCCTTTCGAGCTCTTTCAAAGCTATTACGTTGCTCAGCCATTATGGTTTTTATATTGGACTTTGTGTTTTATTTGCTCTATTACTATTGGGGTAAACATAACAGCTTCAAACAGCAAAACACACCTGGTATCAAGATTTTATAAAACAAGATGGAAAAAGTTTTTTTTTACATTTTAAAAGAAAATACAAAAAAATACATCTCTTTAATGCATTTTCTAAATGGACCAGATCTTCTACAATTTCTAAAAGAGTCATTTTGTGAAAAAATTTTTTTATCTAATTAAATAACAAACAAATGGGGTGACCATGTTACTTTAATAATGGTTTTCGCCACATCAGATCTAATCCAATTCTAGAATTGGTAGGGTTATGAACTTCAATGACATTGAATTTTTGTTATCTATCTTCTATTGTTACATGGCGATTAAAAGTGCACAGTTTATAAAAGGCTTTAAACTATAAAGGAGCAATTGGCAGAAGGTAAAATCAACTCAAGAAATCCATATCTAGAACAAAAGATCTTAACCATAACTTGCACCCAACATGAAACAAAGCGGCATCGTAATTTTCTTTGAAGCTTGCCAAGTCTACTAAATATTGCTAGTACTTGAATTGTTGGACTTGTATATAGCGGATTATCAAACAAAAATTCCTCGACGCGTCATTTGGCTGTATTTGAGTAGATGAAATATTTTTTATTTGGGAAGAAGCCAAAGTAGCTTGCAAGGTTTGCTTTGTTGATGAAATGAGTTTATACGTTTTTTTAAATTTTGGCCGAACATTGTAAATACCGACATACTCTCAAAACGTCGCTAATCGCGGATAAACACTTTAAAACCTATCTGCAAGATTTTATCGACAATCAAAAACGCTTGTTATGGCGTGATGATCAAATTTATCAGACAGGATTAACTTTTTTCTGCATGAATAGGTTGCTAGAATTTCTCTTTTTTTCCTTTGATTTTGATCAGTTTATTGTTTCCTGAAACATAGAAATGAATGGCAGCAAAAGAATTTTTCAAAAATGTTGACTCTTGCAAGCATTCTCAAGTTTTAATGTCCATATACGGGACCGTTTTCGCCCCAGTCCTTCGGTGCCTCCTAATAAGGAATTGCAACGTGCGCTGGAACATTTAAAAAATGTTCGTGTAGCTTGTAGGTAGTTTTACCTTAATTCTAGTCAGTTTCTTTGATTCCTACAAGACCGAGGTCAAGCTCTACGATTTTTTTTGGTCCTAAAGGCTTTGGTTAGTACAACAGTGAAACATATGTTGAATTTGGTTTGAACAGTTCTTGGCAAGATTCCTGGCTTGCTGGGCACATTTTTAACAATAATCTTAATTCTTCGGTCAGTTTCACTTTTTATAAATTTAGAATTTTCATGACTTATGAATCTAACTGAACAATGAAAAGTGGACTCTCTCATTGACCACCCCGAGTTAACATTCTCCCTGAAATACTTCTGTATCAGTTGTCGTAAATCCATGCCCAAAATTAGTCAGATCTAGGTAAGTAGATTCAATTATGAGGACCATACTAAAACAATGAAATCTAAAATTAAGAGTTACACTTAAATATCAAATACTTGACCTTCGTAAACCACGCGATTGATCTTACCGCTGCATTATTTTAATACATTTTTTGGATGTGTCTGATCAGGTAAAAATTTGTTGGAAACCTTTTCAGAATTTCAAAAATTTGTTCTGAACATAAAACTGGGAGTTTCGACTGCGTTCCTTAGAACTGTTAATAAAAGAAATAGAGCAGTAATTTACAATAGCATTTAAATTTTAATTTTAAAAAGTGTAAAGAAATACCAAAAAAATTAAAGCATAGAGGAACTAAATAAAATTATCCTTCAGAAGGAAAACTAATAAAAATAACATTACATTTCTTGGGTTGCGTTAAATTCTCTTTACTCCTTAAGCAAAATCTTATGGATCTAGCACGTTACGTGTTGGTTTTGAATCGAAGAGACGTCTTTAAAAACATGAAAAGGGTGATAAAAGATAGCCGTTCTTGTTTCAGCAGGAAGCAACCGCAGTAACAATCACAGTTTTCAAATACATCTTAAAGATCATTACCCAGATAGTGTTACCTTTAAAGTCTGAAGGAAATCGCATAAAGAAAACATCTACAAAATGTTGATGTAAATTCGTCAGCATGGAAAAAATTTTTTGAATTGTTTTCGACTGAAAGTGATGCTACTTTTATAATGAGAAATAACGTTAATTAACAGCGATTAAAGTGAGCTTACATGTCCATTGTCATCCATCAAATTGTTTGTAAGTTTCAGTTTGTCAAACGACACGATTTGTTTCATCCACTGACTCCCCGTACAGGGAGAGTCAGGGTGAATATGTACTCTTCCGGGTACACTCGGGTCTGCTTTTCCTGCTACAAGCCATTTGGAACTGTGGAAGGCGTAGCGATACCGTTTGTCGTCTACAGGAACAAAATCCATCATAAGAATGTATTTAGCCGTTGGTTCCAGACCAAACAGTCGTACTTGAAATGGAGGAAACATTCTCCTAAGGAAGAATAAAAATGAAAATTTTACCTGTCAGATTGAAAGAGAAAAATCTGAATGGGAAGGGTTAGGGGGATGGGGGTGGGGCGGAAACGCTATCGGGTACAAAATACCCTCTAATTGGTGAATTTCCATATTGCTATAGTAGTACTAATATCTCTTTTTATTGAAATTACAGTGTATTTACCAAATGAAAAAATCAAAACTAAACTATATTTACTGAAGATGACCGCACGGTCAAAAACGTTTTACCAATCTAAAAAAGATTTTTAAACAAATTTAGCCTATAATTTTAAACATTTTGCAAGCAAAATATTATGACAAAACTAGATTGGTCCAATACTTTATGGTCGTGGATTCTTGATTTCACTTTCGATTCTGGATTCCCAGTTCACTTGAAAGAATTCTGGAATATGGTTAACCTTTGACTCGAATCGTGATCCAAAATTGGTAATTGATTTGCTTCCAGTAATTCTGATTGCAGTTTCCATCAAATGGATTTTGGATTGATCAAGTTAGACTATTTCCATGCTTAGGATTATGGATTCTGATTATCGGTAATCGATTTGTGTTAGCGAATTACGTTACGTAAAGCAAAATTAAGTAAACAAGCTATGGAAGATCTCGAGTTGGAAGTCCATGTTGTAAAATTTCGAATGAATTATGGTAGTTTATAGCTAGAGAAGTATCAGTCCGAATGGATTTGTATCGCAGCTTGTATCGTAACACGGTCGGCTAATACATCCGTCTTAATGTTCGATTTGAGATATACATTCACAATCTACAAACCCGCTCTACAAAAGCTATTGTTAATAGGTAGTCAGATGTAAGGACAAAGAAGTCAAACATGAAGAAATGAAGTATAAGCTTAAGTATAATATATTAACAAATTAACTAGAAATGAATAAAAGGCAATAATACATACTTTTATAATAATGTATTAAACTCCTATTGAAATATAAACAAAATAAAACATGCAAAATCAAATTGCTGATGATAATAAATGGGTTAAAACAATGCAAAGGTTTACTGAGTTTACCAATTGAATTTAATTTTTGTTTCTATGTAGTTTTTGTTTTATTTTAAATCCAACTGCTTCTACCTAATTACTGCCATTCTTCATGGGATCAGTTTTCCAAGCTAGCATCTTTGGCTGTAGCTGTTGTGTTGTACGTATACACGGCGAAATGAAACGTGCAAGCACTGAATACTACTTGACAACAAAGTTGACCTTTCGTTTTCAAGTCTGTATTTTTCCTCATTCTCAGTATTGCATGCATGTCACAAGACAATGACGAACGCAAAAGACGGTTCGGTATTAAGTAAAACGTCGCTGCAAAAAACATACGGTAGAAGCCTAGGCTATTGAAGGAAGAATATAACAGATACATTTTGTATGTTTAGCGTACCACATACAACAGTTTAAAGGAAAAATGTAATGTTTTGAGCGATATCCCACTTTTATGACCTTTAAAACCTTCGGTATTTTGCAAACGAAAACGAATTTTTAATAAACATCTTGTGTAAAAGTGAAAATTTTGGAGCAAATTAAACGATGTCCTCTCTTAAAATTTTTTTAAGAATCTCTTTTTTTTATAATCTCTTTTTCTTTCTGTCTGCGAGAAACAGTTTATGCCAGTTCTTCATCCAACGTGAATACAATCGCGGTTTTCGTTAAAAGTGTAAAATTTTTCTTTTCATTGTCGACAAAAATGATACACAATGCGCGCTTTATAGTTAAATTGGAAATCTTCAGTTACTGTTGTTTGACAAATACAGGACTTTACGGCTTACACCTACTATGAGCATTCAAATCATGTTCCGCTCTCGTAGTGTTGTGGACTCAAGCAATGCAGTGAGCATGCACTGAGCGCCAGAGAAAAGGATAAACTTTACTACCAAATAAAACTACTCGTATCGAAGTGTTCTCAGACTGGAATATTTGACTACTTAAAGGCCATGCAAAACGTATCAAAGCCCATAAAGTGATATCGTCTTTTCTATTCATGATGGCAAGATTTTTATTACACAGCAATCTTGCATCTAATAACAGTAAACACTTAGAATACAAAAATCCGATAAATTTTGTTCTTTGAATATCAAAATGTTAGGATCTTGGAAAAAAAATAATCTAAATTGTGAGCGCGTCATAAAAAGATGTTCATGTCCATTTTGTCAAACTGATCTTGTTTATCAAAATCGACTTAACCAAATGGCAATTAAATGGTAATCTTAACTTGAACCTTTGGTTTGTTTTTCTGAAACATTGGCGTTGATATATGTAAGATTTTGTCGAATCCGTAAGTAGCTCCTCCGTTCGTGTTTAAATGAGCAACCATTGCAGTACAATGTTGTCGTAACGGCGTTTGGTGACCAGATGTAGGTTGTAGAGGAAACGGCGAAACACCTGAAGACAGATGCGATGTTAAACACCACTGATAATCTCGACTGAGAGTGATAAACATAATAAAACGACGTAACCTTGTGAAGTGAAATTCGTTGTCAACAACATCACGAAATGCTCTATCTTTTCAACAAAGCAAAATATCTTTTGAGATGGTTCTATCGTCAACCATTTCCAACACTTGTATATTATGTCAACTACTGCTATCAATTTGATTGCGTGCTCAGAAATTAATTTCACAGCTTGCGTAGCTCTGTCAATGTGTATCTTATCATATTTATTAAAAACGTATGTTATCTACCAAATTATTACCTATGAACAGAAGACAATTAAATTGTAGTTATACTTAACAAGCTCAGCGTTTCAATGGTTATTTTTTCCGATTTCAAGGATTTGAAGATTGTTCGAAATAAATGCATCTTGGTATCGTGGATATTCAATGAAAAACTATCTTCTGGTTTTAGTCTGAGAGCTTCGGAGCTATGTTAGTTTATATATTATTATTGAAATAATACAGTCTATGTAGGTATGTGATGCATACGAAGTGTACAAACTTTTAGTTTTACCTGTATCTTTCTTCCTTAATTTACTAACAAATATCATGAAATTATTATTAGTCTTTAATTCATCCTATCATTATTTGTATTACAGCCTGATCATTAATTTTTTTGTCTCTTAAATTTCTTTTTTGTTTAAGAATAATCGGTGAAAAAAAATATCCTTCTTGTTTTTGAATATTTGTGCTATTTTTCTTGTCTTGTGTTAATTAATTGTGAGGTGAAAGAATGAGAAAAAACAATTTGTTATCAATACGAGAAGAGCAAAATAAAGTTTTACTCTTCTCGTATTGATGACGAATTGTTTCTTTCTCATTCTTTCACCTTGTAGTTGTAGTTGTATACGTAAATCTAACAACGTTCTGAGACTACAGTTTCGATTTGATTTCTTTAGAGTTTTTTAGTTAATCGAGAGAACTTTGTGAATAAAATGTTTATTAACTTTTAAAAAGATTGTTTCAACAGGAACTGAGTTAATTTTAGTTATTACAAAAAAGAAACTTAACTGTAGCGGTTACCAAACATGATAATTTTAATATACAACAGCAAACAGAATAACAAACATCTCCCAGGAAACAACGAAAAGAAGATTGTCTTGTTCTTTACACATCCTGTGATGCGTTGATAACAATCAAATGGTTTTACAGTACCTCTAAACGCTTTGTCGTTCTCCTGTTTTTTTTAACTCCACTCCAAAATCAGACTGACATTATAAGCTGCACAACCAAACTCGACTCAGTGCATTGCATTCCTACAAGCACTAATTGACTAAGTATCTTATAAAAAGCCACCTTCATGTTTGAAATGCGCCGGGCCTCTCAGCATGTGTGTTTTAAAGCAGTTATTAAACTGACCGAAGTTCGGTCATGGGACTGACTCAGACACATCACGTGGAGCTAGCAACGTTCCTGCATCCCGTTTAAGATAACTTCTAACTAGTACTTACAACAGGAAAAGAAAAGAGCGTTTTAGTGTCCACAAGAAGATATGTGAATTTGTTAAGATAACTTCTAATTTATAACGAGAAAAGAGAAAGGAGAATGAGTGTTTCGGTGTTCATACGAAGATATGTCAGTATGTGTTAAAATTGCTTTTAATTTATAACAAGATAGGAGAAAGAGTGTTTCAGTGTCGATAAGAAGATATGTATATTTGTAAAGATAACTTATAACTTACAACGAAAAAGGAAAAAGAGTGTTTCGGTGTCCATAAGAAGATATGTGCATTTTTTAAATGATTTTTCTTTCCTTTATAGGATGTGGTTTTGTGGTTTTATTGCCCTGACTTTAAGTGCACCACAACCAAAGCCGAAAGGCTATCAAAATTTAATCTTCCGTTCTTGTTATAAACAATTAAAGTTTGACACCTAAAGTTTACTGTTATAATTTACAATGGATCTGCAAGAATATCATTATTGAAAACTGAGTTATTTGTTGCTGACGACATATTATATATTTCGGTACAAAGATATAGAAAATCAATTTTCTAAAACAACAGATAACAAAAATTTAGCGTTGTTTCTTGTTTAGAGCCCATAGCTCTAGTTTGGTCACTAAAAACGTGGACAAAATTAAAATAAAATAAACATTATCACCTTTTGCGTTTTATCTTTGAACAAATTAAATGACACAAATATGGTGAATTTTTGCAGAACTATAGGAAAGGCTTCAATTTAGGGAGGGAAATGCCCGCGGCTATTTAATCTATATATGAACCGCCTGCATGTATTCCCGTAAACGACACAGAGAGATTATTATTTAAAGCTGGGTCATACTGTTTTCATTGTTTAAAAGCCTTCCCTTTACAATAAATACTTATAGGTTTTCGCAGTTCATTATTCAAACATGTTAGTTAGATCGTTAAGCCAAATGCGTTCCTGGTTGGTTACTAACATGTTTCTGTCACATAGAACACATTTATTCAACAAATAAAGATAGCGTAATTTCTTTTTGTGCAAAATTTCAATTTGCTCTACGGGCCTTAATTCCCTCACTTTTAGCCTAATTTTCTGACAATTTTTTAAAAAAAACCTCAAGTGGAAATACAGGCCCGTTATCAGGAACGGAAAATGATTAGTAGGATTATTGGCTTTTTCATTAAAATGACGTTTTCTCTTAACTCGCTTCTTATCTTTACTGAATGTCTTGCTTTTTTTTGAACTCGCGTCAGCGTGTACTTTTGTTTTGATTTAAGAGAACTCGTTGTTATTTTAACTTGAATAAGCAGATTTTGGTTTCCCCTTAAGCCTAAAAACCGCATTTAAGTTTCAGAGAGCTAAAAGAAACGGGACCAATGATAGGATGATGTGCTATTGATGTAGCGAATGCGGAGAATGCGGAATGCTCAAGGTAGAATGAATGACTTTCGTGGATTTGCGCGACGCTAGATGTGACTTCATTTACTGAGTACATTCTCGGTTGTAGCCTGAAGACAACTCGTGGCCACACACATATTCATATGCCTCTGATATTTCGAAAGAAAAACAGCTCTCACAGCACGCGAACGAACCTGTGCCTTCTTGCCAAATTTCTTGCTGTTTTTGTAATGGAGCCCACGGTTTTGAAAATACTGAAACAGCTCTCGTGTAATGAGATAAACAGACAAGTGGGCATATGTAAACTGTATTAAGATCAATGTTTTCTTTGCGCACGCCATAGAGCTACTAGGTACATCAATTTATGTGAATAACATGGCATTGGCACGTCATTCTAGAACCAATTTTCAAGGAAATTAACTAATGTTTTATCAGATACAAGCACATGATTCAAAATCAGCCACTATCTCTGCAATTAGCATGTAAAAATTGCCAGACGCATCTATTTGGTTTATTCAATATTAAGAGCTACGACTAAGCTGAAAAGTACAGGAAACAATAACAAATCTATGACTAACCTCCCAGCTTTGGTCACAATCATTTCTGTTCCGAGAGAAAAGAATTCGTCCCAAAGGCCTTTCATTTCGAGATCTACTCTGACATGCACCAAGCTTCTCAGCGCGGAAGACGATGGAGAGGTCGGCGTAGATGGAGGAGACAGAGTTGAAGACGCTCTTTCTTCAAATAATTTGCTGATGTCTTTCTTTCCTGGCGGACTAAGAGCTTTTTTCCCAGTGCCTGCATTTCGTAGCCTTTCTGGTTTAGGTAAAAACGATAAGCAATATGTTAGTCATCTTCACGTCGTGATTCGTTATAATTAGATAAAAGGAGGAACGTACCTTCCATATCCCTGGTAAGAGTTTGCGAGTCCCAGCAAAACATCGAATTCTGCCTGCTGGTATTCATAATTTCTGGGTATTGTGAAGCGTCGATAAGATGCGCAATCGAAAAAGCACTTGCTCTGGCAGAGAGAAAACCCGACACATCCATTCACTTGATAGCTGAGACCTGCTATCGACGTTTGCGCGCTCTGTCTCGCCGTGTAACGCACTCAGCAAGAGGATGGTCTGTACAATATCTTCCTGAGAACGCGTGTGGAATGAGGGTTGTGTGAACTCTGAACTGCAGGTCTGGCTAAAGTTGGCATTCTCAGTGGCTTGCTAATTAAAGCGTCATGTCATTCATCATTAAGATTATCAAAACAATGCTTGTCACTATAATGCATGGAAACCACGAGGTTAGATTTGCGAACTCAGGCAAATGAAAACTTAACAAAACCTAACCAAAATCGTTTGCGCTCGTCTGTCATTTATGGATGCATTTGGCCCCGTTGAGAAGTCCGTTTTAAAGACTGCGAGGTTAAGATATTTTTGAGAGCTCTGATGAAGGATATGCCGTTTAAGGCCATTAGATTTTCAAGAGTTGATCACCCAGAACTGAGCAGTGAGGTTTGAATGCGCAAGTTGACCTGAATACTATCACACTCTGCCAATCATCCGTGTTTGTCTCCCCGAGGTGGAGAAAACAGGATTGGTAGACGTTAAACAGAACAAAGCAAAAAACATTTTTCTCTTCATTTTTTTAAAAATCTTTCAATCAATATATTATTGAGCTTAACGGCTTTGACCGGCAACATCAGCTAAACAACAGCTCTGTGGAGCGCAAGGTTTGGGATAACTAAATTTTAAGCGATCGGGTTATAAAGATCGGCTTGTTTCAAATTTCATTTGAAAAAAACATCACATTCAATTTCTCAAAAATATGACAATGAATGAAATTTAATTCTTAATTGACATTCTTAAAACAAATTCGCATCATAGGATAGAATCCAAACAATTAGTCCGTAATACAGTGTTATCATTTGCACTTAAATCATTACAGAGGTGTCAATCACCATGATCTAACAATCGTTGGGGAAGATTTGGGATCGCGAATTAAAGGATTTTCCTCTGCATCCATCAACAAACATTTATCAAAGGAAATGCAAATGCCTTAAACAAGCTCTTGAACTGTTAGTGGTCTTGCTTCAAGACTTTGATAAAGTAGAGTAAAGGTTTTTTGAAAAATGAAACAGCCACTGATACTAATGTGATTAACACTGGAATGAGACCAAGGTGTCGGAATTCCATCACTCCTTCTTGTCTCGCCTGCATCCACATCATACAGAAATAGAAAAGTGCATGGGAACTGGAGCAATCTCTTGATCTAGCTTCAAAACCATCCCGTTCAAACCGGGCTCTAATTGCTTGTTGACCGTAAAACTCAAAATCTGTCGTTAAAGAAAGTGTTAGTCATCGGGGTAACGCATTTGATATCTGCTGTGAACGCGGCTGCCATACGACATACATTCACAAAATGACAATCGCCTGGGATCTTATATTTCCCTGGATCGCACGCAGTCGTTTTTTTAAGATTTTGGCAAAGATAAGAGCCTAAAAGATTTTACCGTAAAAGCAAGTTCCATGTTATTTCAATCGTTTGATTTGACACACTCGTTTCACACTAAAAATATTTGCAAAATACTGTGAAAATAAAAGGATATTTGTACAAAAATATCGAATTTTGCGCATGACCTTTTTAAAAATCTTTTTAATCTTTGTATTGAAACTTATCTATAGTTTTTTTATAAACATCGCCACTTTATTTGGTTTGGTTTTCATCGCTTTCATTCAACAGCGATGTAGTGGCGAAATTTTAGTTGTTCCACAATTGTAATGAAAATTCCTTAAACAGATTTATAAAAGATTAGTGTGTCACTGTGTATCAGTCTTCACTCCATCTCGCACACTGTTTGTTCACCCTAAGCAGTTTACATATAAAAATTAGTTTTTTGTTTTTAACTTCTGGCTACTTTTACTAAGATTTCGATCTAATAAAGTGTTTTTTAGAAACAAAATGAATGAACTATTTCTAAAGCTCAAATGGGAGGGAATCAATAATAATAATAATAATAATAATAATAATATTACTATTAATAATAATATTAATAATAATTAATACTTTATTTCCTTGTAAACATTAGGACTGAGTCATTCGATTAACGGTTTACAGGATTTCAAGAATTCGTTTTAGAAATGATACTTATTACCCTAACAGCAAACTGATTGTTTCATATGATCTGCAATCTAGTGGAATTCTAAACACGAGTTCAAATTTGGGAAATACTTGGTATAATAACCCAGTCTCGACACGACGACAGTTTCGAGACCTCCCGCAGAGCAATTCCGTATCCGAGTAAGCAAGCAAAATCTCCAACAATGTCGAGTCTTTACCTATCTTGTGTGAACAGTTTCGAGACAGGCAGTTCGAATTGCTTGGAACGGCTTAAAGTGATAAATACAATTTTAAAATTGGAAGTAAATTATACTGACTTTGGCTTCTTGAAAAGCTTTTTGAACTGATACTGGCCGAACTGTTCCGTAATAGGAAGTAACTATTTAATCGAAATGAAAGGTACTATTAAAATTTCAAACTCGAATATTGCGTTTCAAGCCTTCTGATTGGTTTACTCAATCTCGGTTATCAGCTCATATATCGAATGACCTTATATGGGAATATCATTTTCCGGTCGTTTTGTGAAAGTGAAACAGAATTCAATAAAATTTCGCTATAATTTCTAATTATCTAATTGTTCAAAAATGAGTAGAATTTAATAAAGCAGTTATTCCACTCATGCACAGTGATGCACGTCTTGTTGGATATGAGGTGAAAATGATAGCCCACTCGGCGCTTCGCGCCTCGTCGGCGATCAATCACCTCATATCCAACGCTCGTTCGTGGAATAATTGTTAAATGGATGATATAAATACCTTTGTTGCCTGAGTTTTCGACTCGAATGAGCTCTCTTATTGTCTAAATCGAGGTCACGTGGATGAGCTCAAATCAAATGTTCCCCGGCTGGTCAACATCTCGAAAACTACTGACCAACCGGTGAACAATGCTGTCGCGCGTGACGTTTGAGAGCGGGAAAATTTAATAATTGCGGTTTATATTGTTTATGCTATATAACAAAACACTTAATGACTGCTCCCTCGGGAAATATTTGTTTTGTTACCCCTTCGTCTTCCCCATCGAGATTCTCGGGAAACAAAATAGATGTTTCTCTCGTAAGCAGTCATTAAGTGTATATATTATAACCACCGCCGCCGGCCAGGTTAGCCTAGTTGGCCGTAAGGTGCCAGTCTGTCGTGCAGGACGTTCAGGATCGAGTCCCGGCCGGACGTTCACTCAGGGTTTTAGAGTAACTGAGGAGAAGGTCCTACCTTTGCTCTAACACGTGAAAATGGTTAGACCTTCGCGTCTTCTCGGATAAGGATGTTAAAGCGCAGGTCCAGTCTCTCGACACTCTATCGGGGGACTTGAAAGAACCCACACTGTTCGTAAAAAGTAGGGTAATAATCCTAATCCTAATGTGGTGTGTCTGTTTCTCTGAGGGCATTTGTCAATGTTTCTAATAATATATGTGAGCCGCTGTAGCGGACTATCAGTAAAACCCTCAATTGTTGAGCCTTGATTAAGTGCTATATAACAGTTGATTATTATTATTATTATTATTATTATTATTATTATTATTATCATTCTCATTATTATTGTTCGAATTAGCCAACATTTATTGGCCTTTTCCCTTCCTGCTCCAAAAGGGATAGCAATAGCAGCCAACATTTGTTAGCTATTATCAGACGGACACCTTATGTCAACAGTCCTGAAAAGGTTTTTCTCATGATCGTTTCGTTTTCCCGAAATACAGTCTCTTGCATATCTCTACTTATACGGTGCAAATCTTTCTCGTCCTGCAAATCTTTCTTGTTGTCAT
>JAOBYJ020023264.1:0-11914 GCA_025403565.2 Palythoa heliodiscus
AGAAACATCACAAATCTTTTACAAGGAAACCCATATGTGGCAGCGAATTTCCTTTGATAGTTTTGCTCCTTGGCTCTATAAGACTGCTTAGATCAAAGCGTTGTTTTCTCTGCTTGTAAGATCTGCAGCAACACTTAGTTGTTTGACCAGCAAATTTTGAAACTCAAAAAGTTTATGTCATGGAATACGTTTCCCGAGAGATTCCGTAATTCAATTATACATTGCTTGAACAATACTCAGCCAAAAGACCACGCAGTCCATGTGGTGATACTTAAGAGAACAAAAATGTAATCCCCACCATTTTGCTCAAATTACCTTATGCAGTTCCTTGAGGCTTACCACATAAAGAATTTAAAACCAACTGTAAACGAAGGCCTCAAAGCCTCCAGAGACCTAGAACTAGACCTAATCTCTATATAATCATATTGTATCTCTGTTTATTACTTTAAATGCATGAAATCCCCTATAAACAACTGAGCTTGTAAACCTATTTACAACATGATCATGACTTGAATGAAAGTTGAAATATTGTTTCTGCCAAAGATCAGACTCGTTTTTGATCCAAAACTTGGATTCAATCATGTTTTCTTTTCTTGGTTTAGTAATCTCAGATCGACATTGCGTTAGTCATAGCAGTGATAGTTGTAGTAATACAAATACTTGTACTAATACATTAGTAGTGCTAGTCGCAGTAACCGTAGCAATAGTAGCAGTAGTAATGGTGTTAGTAGTGATGGTATAAATGATATTAGTAGCGACAGTATTAGAAACATATAGTAGTTAAAGTAAATGAAATTTGTTGATCTGTCGCAAAATATGTAAAATATTTTATATACAAGCTGTCATAGTAAAGTGCAAGTAAATAGAACTATTTCTGCTTGACTTCGCAGTCTTAGTTTCACTACTATTATTTCAAAAGGAACAGGCATAGCCCAGTTGATAAGTGTGATCTTTACTATGCTGGAGATCCCTTGCTCGACTCTCACCAAGTTCAACTTCTTGTTTGACTTTCCGCTGGGAGTTTTCATAAAAAGCAGAAAAATGGCTACTTAGCATTTTTTATCTAACCCTCTACTTATTTCTGGGGCCTTAGCATCAATTTTTTGTACTTTTATCAATATCTATAAAACTTATCTATTCTATTCTACTCTATTCTATTCTATTCTATTCTATTCTATTCTATTCTATTCTATTCTATTCTATTCTATTCTATGAATGTATTGTATTGTATTGTATTCCGTTCTATTCTATTCTATTCTATTACATTCAATATAATTATTATGAAGGAATTGTTGTTGCTTTGATTTTTTTTAATTGTGTGTTGTTTTGTTTCCCTGCCCGAAATATTGTTTGTGTTTTCATTTTCATTTTCACAATTTCAGGTCTCTAGCCAATCCAGAACAGATATTTCACTTGAAAACATGCTTGTCTCAGCGGCTGTTCTTGCCAAGAAGTTGAAACACAGGGGAGCGAGGTCCCCATCTAGAATGACATCATCTCCTGACAATGGGTCACCAGGTAACGACTCGATAAACATTTTTATGGCTTTTGGCCTCCGTAGGAGGCGAGAAGCCATAAAGCTATAGCACTGAGTAAAAGAGTGAGTGAGTGTAATGGTAATGGTAATGGTAATGGTAATGGTAAAACTTTATTGACTCATCCCCAAAAGGGGCTTTTCAGTGACAACTATATAGAATAATATTACTATCTAGAAATTCGTATATAATAACAGTGTAACAATAGAAAGCCAAAAAATCCTATGAGCGCGCAATATCAAATCACATGTTCCACCACGCGACATTACAAACTTGCAAGTACCTGGTCTCTCAAAGTGAAATTGATGTTTTGTGAATTTTAATCACTCTTTAAAGCTGTGACAGGATAAATTTTCAATTTTTGTTCAAGATTTAGGGCAATTTTTCCTGGAAATTTCCAGCAAATTTTGTCTGAAGTGACAAAAGAAGCTGAGACATGCCAGTCGATGGCACTAATGGCGATACAGATATTGCTCGACATCAAACGTTTGCGGATAAACAAGAGCCAAAAGGTTTTAAAATCGTGCTGTACTGCAAGTAAACTAGCTTTTGTGCTTTTTTAAAATGATATCTCAATTATTACGTTTCTCTTTACCTGTTAGAGGAAAAAAATGGAATTCCTCCATTGAAATTATTGCACTGCCATTGCACCACACAAAGTTCTGCTCAATAAATTAGCTGCTGATTGCTAATTGATGTTTAAGCCTATTGTGACAATTACCCATGGGTTTTATCGCATTGTCTGACTATTTCCATACCAGTTATAAAACTAAAAGATTTGCTTAGACCAAAGGAGTAGGACCCTTTATTGCAAACAAAAGTGCTATTGAAATTGATCACAATTTATCAAATTTCTAATTGCAAAATGTTACATAAATTTATAGTTTATTTTTTGTTACCAAATGCAGGATGCAGTAGCCACTTAGCTTGTGCAACTTAAAGAATGAACGGCAGAATTGACCACTCGACATAAATCCATTTACAATTCAGTGTCATTGTCGTTTTTCTATTCACTTCTTATTCACTTTATATCCAGCTTTGGCACAACAATTTTCTTTAGAGCATGTCAGATTTCTGTTTCATTACAACCACACAAAAGCAGTAGCTATATGGAGTCAAAGACTGCCTATTTTTTAGTATTGGGTAGTTACAAATATAAGTTTGGGAAAACTGAATGGCCAGTTTTCTCTTTTTGATTCCATGTCTTAGTTTGAAAAATTACCACCACATTGACCAACCACAAAGTTGAAATTAGCACGGACAATGAGTTGAATCAGAAATGTGCAGTTTCTCTATGTGCCCTGCCAGATACTGACACGTCGACTGTCAGTTGACACCAGTATTGCCTCTCCATCTCAGGTCTTACAACTTCAATCCTAGACTTTTCGGCGATTTAACTCATTTATTCCAGAATTGATTTCTTTGGTCTACAATGCCCTTTCCGGCTGTCCTATTTTTTTCTAAACTACTAAACGTTCCTAGCCATCCTATTTATTGACATTTATCAAATTTCTGCTCTATATTACAGAAACGATAGCTCTCTCTATGCCTACAATCTTAGCGCCTCTTCATTTGTAGTCTTAACTTCTCAACAGCCTTTCAACATATGCTTTAGAAAACACATGTCTGTAAAGGATGGATTTGGTTGCGCATAACATTTATGTGCTAATAGCAACTTTAGACTGAAAAGATCGATTTGGTCATCACGTCATGTTCTCAGCTTTTGTTTCTGTTTAATATGTATTTAGCTTTCCCTTTTATTTATGTTTGTTCAGACATGAAATGCTCAGACAATGTTTTTGTTCCTAGCTCAAGGGAGGTCTACTACCTTGGAAGGCGAACCGCAAAGCTCATCTCCATTTGCCTCAGAAGAGACTGGCTCAGTCCCAGATGAAGTTAAGGAACCGAAATGTGTGTCAGAGAAAAGCACTGGAGAAACACCTGAAACTTTGTTCTACTTATCAGATGAAAGTGATACAAAGCCGTCAGTATCAGAAGATAGCACGGCAAATGAAGATGTTACACATGAAGTGTTGGTAAAGTAAGTGTGAAGGCATTTTCGTTTACTCCTAGAACAATTTTGAAGCAATTTAGAAGGCATTATGCCAGAACTGTTAATTTGTACGTTAAGTGTTTTGTCTAAACGTTTAGAAGCGTAAGTCAGAAGGCGTTACACCCAAGGAAACAGTAAGTGAGAATGCATTATGCCTAAATAAGGTGCAGCAAAAAAGTGAGAAGACATACACCTGAAATACAGTGAGGAGGTTTTACCCTTAAACATACGATGAAATAGATCAAGATTTTAAACTAAAATCATAGAAGCCTGTCAGGAAGTGTGCCAAGATGTAGGTAGGTTCAGGCACAAGGAAAGACGTTTTGACGAATTCAAAATTAGAACTAAAACCACTCCTAAACACTTAATGCCGAATTGTTTAGTTTCTCTCTAGATGTCTTAATTGGTATTTATTTCCCCTGTAGAAGAGAGAGAAGGAATACGAAAGAAAAAAAGAAAAAGAAGCGAAAAGTTGTGACTGTTGGTAAGTATAACCAGACCTATGTGTTATAAATTCTTTTGCTTTTCGACATTTCAGTTTCTCTAACAGTTTGCAGACGACATACCAGTAACTGTAAAGAAATTGCTGCCGTTTTGGGCAGGTATTTCGCGATGTTGTTGAAATTTCGAGCAACGTTTGTGAATTAGCTGTAACAACAAAATTTATCTCCGTAAATGTGAAGAAATATTTAGCCATCTTAAGCTTCCTTTTCTTAGAGGAAAAACTACCATCCCAAATGGAAATTGAACCCATAAGTGATTATCTGTGAAATGATCTGCCCACTGAGCTGGAGGAATGCGTGTGGGGAACGGATTATTTAACATAGTTTGTGTCGATGGCACACCTGGCTCATGCCCTGCTCACTGGTAAGCTAAATAGATCCATACGTGGGAAACGGATTACTTAACGTATTTTGTGTAGATGGCACACTGGACACATGTCCTGCTCATTGAAAGGCTCAATAGATCCACACGTTGGGAACGGATCACTTAACGTAGTTTGTGTAAATGACACACTGGGCACTTGCCCTGCTCATTGCTAGACTTATAGATCCACACGTGGGGAATGTATCACTTAACGTAGTTTGTGTAGATGGCACACTGGGCACATGCCGTGCTCACTGCTAGGGTCAATAGATCCGCACAGTGGAAAGAACGTCTGGCTGGTATCCTAGGGTCATGAGTTTTAATTTCCGTTAGGGTCTCAAGTTTTTTCTTCTGAGAAAAAGAAGCTTATTACTACTTTAACGTTTTAAGCTTAGACGACTATGTATCCCTCACGGTAATTTCCAAGCCACACCTTATACAACATGTAAAATGTAATTCTCCAACAGACATTGACACACCCAAATACAAGTCTGAAGAAGGTATGTATTGCACCTTATGCAACAACACCAAGTAAGTAAACCAGATGAATGGTGTAATGAACTCAAAATTGACATAATGTTTTATGACTCATGATTCTGATCCACTCAAAACTCAAGAAGTCTCTCCCTTTTCCTCCCCTTTCCTCCCTTCCCCTTCCATTTTTCTCTTTCCCTTTCCTTTTCCCCATCTGCTGTCACCTCCCATCTGTTTCCTTGTCAGTTTTGTCTTTGCTTTACTTCACTTTTGTCTTTTTTCATATATTTTCTCAATTCTTCGCTTTACTTTGCTTTAATTCTTGTTGCTTTCTTTTGCGATTTATATTTAATTGCATCATGGTTCATTTAATTTCAACTTCCTTGGCCATTTATCAGTTTGTTTTTGTTACCTTTCAGCATTCCTATGCCTTCTTCTACAGCATCACAGATTTCCGTATTTAATTATTTTATTTGCTTTACTTTGCTTTGTTTCTGAACAGTGATTTCATTTGTTTTATTATAGGTGAAGCGCTTATATCTGAAAGATGTTTATATGATGGTTCTGCGAGTACCTATGCTTCCTTTGGTGAGACGGAGGTTAGTTTCTTAGTTCCTTAGTTTGTTATTATAGAGCATCTTTACTTTTTCCCACGAGGTAATGGTGCAAGACAGAGCGGCCATTTTGGTTTCTTGGACAGTGTTAGAAATGAGAAAATTAGAAAAAGATTGAAACTTGGTCTTTGAACAGAAATTTTCCTTTATTGTTGAAGGCAATCAGCCTTTAGGGGTTGTAGAACATGACAAGTATGACAATTTACTGGGTTTTACTGTTAGCCACAACCTGGAATGCTCATGTTGACGAAATAGTTAAAAAGCATCCAAAGGTTAAACTTTCTAGTTCAGTTAAGGAGGGCCAAACTCTCTACACTAGTTTTATTGTATATCATGTGTATAAGTTCTGTTATCAATTTTGCCCTCGCTGTTCTCCGTTACGTTTGCCCAGATTGTCTTAAAGCATAGTTTGAGAGTTTACAGAAAAGGGCTATGGCCATTATATAACCTAATATAGTGTGTTATTAACATTGTCACTCTGACACAGAACCCCGACAATATATAAAGTAAGCCTTTCAGTGACATGGGTAATAATCCAAGCTATGCTCTTTATTAACTTTTGCCTTCTAGGCATAAGTTTATTTATAATATTAGGAAATAACATATGTTTGATTTACCAGAGGTGCATGCCAATTGTTCCAATAAGACTTTTATAATTAAAATGCCCATTCTTAATAATTAGGCCCCTAGCAGCGCTTGCACTTCTTCATTATATTTTAGAAAGTTTTAGAGAATTTTAGAAAATAAACCTTTCAAATTAAATTCTATATGTACTATATTTTCACATGTGAAAAAGGGATACGTCCAATCAGCTTCGCGTATAGCTTTCTTCACATGTGAAAAATATAACCAATCACCCTCCAGAATTAAATCACCCAGCCAATCAGAGCAAAGCACTCAAATGGCTTCCGAAATGCGTGGTCTTTTTTCTATGAAGTAATCTCTATATATTGTCCAAGATTACTTTAATATTAGTATTTTAGTATAAATTAAATTTTATTTTTGTATATATATGGGCTTATTTAATTTTATGGCCTTTAAATTTTACGTAATTCATCGTGCATGAGCAGCTGCGGTGTATACTTTAATAAATATCTCTCTATCTGTTTATAGTATAAAAAAGGAGAATAAAGGGGGTAAACGTAAAACAAATTGGTTGTAGTTTGGTTTCTGTGGGACTCGAACTTCAAACAGCCAGCTCGCCACATTCTAAAGTCAATGTTATTAGCCATTGGACTCTAGAGAAAATTGTGATCAAGATTATAAAAAATTAATGGTTAAAACGTCTCGGATTTCCAAATCCGAGACGTATTAAAGATTAAATTTTTAACAGCTGAAGGGCAGATGTCCCCGTGGCTGAGGGGGTTAATTCATTAGCATCCCAGTTGAGGAGACTAATGGTTGAAAGTTCGAACCTGGGCCGGGTTGACAAAACTTTAATATAGTTTAATGTATTCATCAATCATCCAATTAAAAATTTACAGCCGAGTGAGTGATTGAGTGAATTCACCTCAACCTTAAACCTCATCGATGATTGACGTAATCCATGAGGTAAAAAGGCTGTTAAATAGACATGTAGGGTACAATTTTACCGATACAGACGCGATTTATCGTAGTCTAATCTTTTTATGCTCTGTTAAAAAGGTGCAAAACTGGTCATCGGACCAACGCCAACCACACTCTAAGCTCTCTCCAGTCCCCCCAGGAACAACGGAATATGCCCCTGCCATTCCGGCCATGCTTACAAAAGCAAAAGATTTGTTGGTGAGACGTAAGACAAGTGGTGATGAGGAACTCGACCCAGCTGAAAGCTCGACCCAGTTCCCAATCTCAGCAGGTGACAAGGACACTGTGGATGAAACAGTGGTCATACAATGCCCTGATGAAGTGAAGGAGTTCATCCAGCTGTCTAAGAAAGCACGGTATATATTATTGTTTATAAAGATGATATTAGTATAGGTAATAGCATGTTTTGTAGTGATATTTGGCATAAATGCCACGAGTGATATTTCAAAATTGTTGAACAAAACAAATTTGGGAAAATTTTTAAATATCACGAGTAGTATTTATGCCTATTATCACGTATAAAACATGCTATTATTTGTTTATAATATGGTTTAATAAAATCCTGCAATTTGGCGGGCTTTTTAGCACACGCACCAACACACATCGAAATTTTCGCGCCTTTCAAACAAATTTGAAGCGCAACCGCAGCACTTTACAACATTTTTGTTTGGTTTCTCCGTTTGCTTTTACGAAGTGGGATTGTAGCCTTTGCTAGATTTACTGCATGAATACTAGATTTACAATTATTGAAAAATGGTTTGTTTTGCGGACGTGAACACAGGAAGCGAAAAATTACAGGATCGATTCCAGGCATTCATTGACAAAATGGCAATGTTCATTTACTGTCTTTTCGTCTCGATGAAAACACTTTAATTACTGGTTAAGTTGTTCTAATTCGTTATTGAATTATTGAATTTGCTTCCCAAGGGACAGCCGAGTAATTCTAAAGCAAGGTAGGATGTCAAATTTTCTTTTACGGGTCGAGTTTCAACTTTTGACATTTTAGTTGACTTAGTTCATTAAATGATTCACTATTTGCTGCTAAAATTATTCTGTTCCCGTTATTCCGTTCAATTTATTGCAAAGCTTTTGGTTATTCTAATTCAAGATTCTTCAAGCAGGTTTTATTTCAGGGCTAAAAAGCTCTTCAACCGAGATGCTCGGAAACTTGGCCGCCATTTTTCTCGGTAGAAAACGATGGTTACCATAGTGATTTTAAAATACCACTATCAAGCGCTTGAAAAACTACTATTAAAAATAAATACCTCTCCTCTAAGCCAATCAAATAGCAGGATTTTATTAAACCATTTTATAAACTTTGAAATCCAATACCAAGCTCTACAGTTGCCCTTATTAAGTATCAGTAGGGTCCTCATTAAATGGTGCTTTATTTGATTTATCCATTTCCTTTTATTACAAAGTAAACCTAGGCTAAATTGATATATGCCTGTAAATGACACGATCCTGTATTCCTTCATTTCTTCCTCGAATCTCTTTAGCCACTTGCGTTGTTTTAAAATAGTTCCTAAAATCACGGTCTTCTACAAGTTTGTTAAATGGTTAGTTAGAATTTAAACTCACTTAATACTGTTAAACAATATATTTCATCTTATAATTTAATACGAACGTATAGTTACATAGCTATCCACTAATCACATTTCTTTCTCTTTTCCTCTTCTGCAGTGACAAAGTAAAAAGCCCCAGTGTTCTATACTATCCAGAGCAATTGTTTAACACGCTGAGCGAGTGGATTCCACACATGATCAGTGCTCTATCCGTCTGTGAAAAACTCGGAAGTTCAGAAAAAGAAACAAATTTGAAGACATTTCTAGACGAAGATGAGGTCGAGATTTTGACTCTGTTGCTTCATATGTGTTTTGATGTCGGAATTTATGAATATTCTAGTAGTACGTCACGTGACTCATCAAATGTCTCACATGATAAATCAAATAGCAAAACTGACCTGGGAACCTGTATTACTCATCAGAGGAGCTTGGACTCTGATTTAGTACCTCATTGTCAGTCCAAAGATCTGTGTAATGCATCTCGTGATGCTCAGTGTGAAACCAGTAGCGATTCTGCTCCAGCACAGGCGGGGATTGCCCACGAATTGCTCCAGGATGCTGTTAAAGGCGCTGATAAAAATAACACTTGCAGCTCAATTGAGGGAGTTGTGCAAGAACAACCTAACCGGGCATCCTCAGAAACTCGTAAAGAACTGTCTCGAAGCGTATTTCATCACAGAATCAGAAATTCAAGGGAAGGTATCATGAATCCTTCTCATTTAAACTTGTGGAATTGTAAATGGTGTATAAAAGATTTGGCGCTGGAAACGCCGTGTGGTTTTTGGCAGACTATCAAGTTGAACACAAGTCAACAGCAAAGGGAACAAACAAGAAAAGATTGTGAAAGAGCTCAATTTATAGAGCGATTTTTCTCTTTTCTTGATATACGAAAACTGCGAAAAACTCTGCGGTTAGTACGAGGGTGCAAACATCATGTGTATGAATCGATACAGCGGTGTCTTAAAGGTAAATTTGTGTTTCTGAGAGGACTAAAAACGCTATTTCAGAAGTAGATATACCTATTGATAAAAAGATTTACTTTATGTAATGGTTAGAAATAGTAGTGGTGGTTTTTTCTTTTGAGATGTAATAAAACAAGCGATTTTACGTGGTATTAGATGGTGATGTCACATTGTTGGCTGTGTATTCATTGTGTACTGATATGCATACTGCAAGTTACTACATACAAACATGTGGAGAACTTTATGGGTTTGAAGACATATATCAATGTGATCTGTGTGATACACGCCGACACTTGCAACCATGTATTGTGGAACAAAAGACCAAAGCTGTGATGAGCAAACACATCATAGAAAAACACAACACTAAAACCTATAACTTAGACAAGTCATTCTTAGTTCTACAGAAACACAAGCATAAATTTGACTATCTTATCTACGAAATGTTCTATATCGAGAAAATCAAACCTAGCCTTAGGTCTCAATCTGACTTAATCCATGCAAAGTTATTCACCTAACAATAACATTTTTTCCGAACATTACCACAATTTTTGTACTTGCATTTATATTGAATCATTAGAACTATTTGAATATATCGTCGCCATTTCTCTAACCTAATGTATTCAGCTTGACAATGCCATCAAAAAGATGCCGAAACGTTGCTTAGTTTTAATAATAAGAGATTATTAACCACGCACGAGTTCAATATGGAAAAATATCAGACCTAGGTCTTGACAGTACGCACCGAGCACAGTGAAGTTTGTACAAAAAAGAGCAGGGTCTGATATTTTTGCATACAGACCGAGCAAGCAAGGTTAATAAATCGTTTATTATATTGCCAGAAGTTTGTAGGCTATTTGTTTTGTTTTTTTGCTTGGACAGTACTCATCGACCGCTGTTGTTTCTTTTAAATTCAAACTGAAATTTTTCTTTGGGGAAAATGTTTTCCCTTCTCTTAAAAAGGCTTGCAACTTTTGCACATATCATCCTGTTCAAAATTTGAGTCTCGCACTGGCTCATCCGGGACACCGATCCAAATATGCACCTATATGACCTGTGGTCCGAATACTTATTTTGAAGGACCACACGACCAATCAGAATGCAGGAAGTTGCAAGATCATATAATAATTTGGCTTATTTTTTTGCTAAGAAGATAAATACGACATGTATTAGAATTCTCATCTGGCCGATACACTAATACATTACACTCTGGCCCCTGGAAAAACTTTATACTTTATACTATTTAAACAGCTGATTAGACTGGAACAAGTCAGGTAAACATCGGTCTTGCTGGAATTCAAACTCAAGAACTCAGCGATATGTATCCCACATGGGCACACTAGTGCTCCAAATCAGATAGAATTTCAGGATTTGGAAAATTTGACTTGTAAAGTAGTCTTACGATAACTGTTACTGATTTTCTTCGTTGTCATCAAACGAAATATTTTTTTCCCTTTCTCATTTACTCTATGATTATTTGAAATGCTTATTTCAGATGTGTGCAAAGAAGATATGGTCAGTGGACACATTCGAGAAGGAGATGCCAGGAGAGCTCTGCACGTGTTGCATGATGGGGTAGCAGACTGTTCTGATGTACTTATTTATCATCTGCCAAGGTATTAGTTGTTTGCATTCCAGTTGCCCATGCCCAAGTTATTTTAAATCACATTGGTATACCGTGGTGGAAGAAGACACTTGCAATATTGCGCATTAGTTTGACATTTCTCGAAATGCGCCAACTAGCATAGCCCGCTTTATGTTATTTGGTAAATACGGAGCCCAAGACAAGCTCCGGCCTACAAGTGACGTATTAAGGTATCATGTGTTGAGAGCTATGATATGGTACCAAGCTCACATGTACATTTAAACTTCAGTTTTGCCAAACCAGAAAAGTCGGGGTGAATAATCAAAGACCAAAACTCCGTGGCACCAGTTCTGATGACGACGGATTATATTCCCAAGGTGTGCGTAGATTGATCTCCAGCCACTGCCAGATTGCATGTGCAACACTGCGATGCAAGTTTCATGAAACAAGCATTGTCTGCACTGGACTTTGTGCAATTATTAATGAACGCGCCTGCGTCAATGTCCCTTAAACTGCTAACCAGAAATGTATAATTATCTTATTTTATTTTATTTTATTAGCTTCGCCAAGACACAATTACAAAATGCAAACAAAAAATAATAACAAAAGAAATAATTCCAGGGATTGGCAGGGACACCGCAACAGCTTACGCCAATTACTGCAGGCCCAACAAGAATAACAATATAAAAGAAAGAC
>JAOBYJ020023373.1:0-11907 GCA_025403565.2 Palythoa heliodiscus
AAGGACGTCAAAGATAACGGATAACGAATATATTTCGTGTGACTGCACACATCTTCAGCTATTTTTTACAAAATGAAATTTATTATTAATTTATTGTTTGGATCTGTATGCATATAATTTTATGTTGTATTTTAAATAAGAAATGTATGCAATACAGTAGATACAATTTTTATCTCATTTCTATATTTTGTTTTTCATGTCTCAATATTTCTAAGTTTAGTGCAATACTGTACTTGAATTTCTAGTTTCTTTTATATAATTTTTCATTATTTACCGTAAAGTATGTAGTGACTGTTATAGACCTGTATACATACAACACTTCGTATATTTTGTATTTCTGCCATATATTCAAATTTTTCATTTAAACATTACTTCGGGACTACTTATATTCCTGTAGTATACAGTATAATTATGTTATATTGATTATAAAAAAATGTATTTGCATCAACAATACACAGAGCTTTGAGTTCAGTAGTGACTATACTTTATATGGTTCACATATTTTTCAATATTTATATTAGTTTATTGCTATATGTGATTCACTAATGTTGTCATAATTTGTTATATATGTGTAAATTGATATATATATATATCTATATATGATAGCAAATATGCAGTTACTTGTTGGCGACAGTTATAATCATATGTGTAGTATCCTATTACGGTAATACGATATTAGTGACCAATGTGAATATATGTAAGAGGCTTTGAGTAATAAAGGGTTTTTTATAAATTGAGCATGCAAACAGAGACATGAGATTCTATATCTGGCGACAAGGATGTTTTAAAAATATAGTTCCAGAAGACAATAAAATGACCGCGCTCCCAACTTTTCCGCCATTTGACTAACATGGCAGAGATGTCAGTCAGCACTGGAAAAAATGTTTCACGCTTTTAAAACCTTCTTCTAGCCATGGACCTGAAGGATGCAGGTAGTTCAAAAGCGCTATCGCTTCACTATGCAGGCGAGGATGTTTGTGACATTTTTGACACGCTGGTTGCCAACGAAGCCACCGAAGATGTAACCATACTCGTCAAGGCATTAAAAGCTCTTGATGGTCACTTTATTCCGAAGAAAAAATTAGAATATGAGGTTTACGAGATCTGAAAGGTAAAACAGTTTGCGGCAGAGAGTGTGGCCTCGTTTTACAGGCACCTTGCACAGTTGGCAAAAACGTGCGAGTTCCACGACAAATCTTGAGAAATAAAGACACTGATCATTCAGAACTGCACATCAAAATGGTTAAGAAGAATGGCCCTCGCAGACACTGAGATGAATTAGAAAAATTGCTGACGACGGCTAAAGCAATGGAAGCCCCAGATATACAAGCTGAGAAAATTGAGAAACGTGCTAATCTACCCGATCAAGTGAATCCGATGCGGATGGAGTCACGGGAAACGAGAAACAACAGGCATTCTCACAAAGATATTGAGTGCAGATATTGTGGATGAAAGCACGCCAAAGGCAAAGAACATTGCAAGGTCTTGGAAAACAATGCTGTCATTGCGATAAGCTAAACCATTTTGAGGTTTACTGCAACAGTAAAATCCAAGACCAGCCAAAGCCACACACGCAAGATAGACAAAGGAACAATAGGAGATCTCCTGTACAAACTGTGCAACCACACTGTGATCAAAGCTATGACAGCGACAAAAGTGAAGATGAATATACCTTTCATGTACCTGCCTTTGTCGGCCGGGCGTGATGCCTTCAAAGAAATTGCCACGTTTAATTAATGGAAAACAGATCAGCATGATGCCGACACGGGAGCAAGTGTAAACATTGTCAACGAAGTGACATTTAACAAGTTAAAAAAACTGAAAATAACAAATGCAAAAACGAGAATATGTCCCTATGGCTTCGAAAACCCATTACCAGTTATCAGAAAATTCAGCACAGAGGTCGAGACAAACGACAAATTTTCGGAAGAAACGTTTCATGTGGTCAAGGGAGACGGAGGTTGCCCACTGAGCTGGAAAACGTCACAAAACCTCGGCCTTGTGACAATAATTAACTCGGTACAGTCGGAACAACCAACTGCACAACAACCAGACATCGACTGTATTGTAAAAGAGTATAATGACATTTTCTACGGTCTTAGAATATTAAAAAAATTTCAAGTCAAATTGCACATTTACAAATCTATTCCGCCTGTAGCCCAAACACTCCGACGAGTACCATTTCATGTTCGTCAACAGCCTGAGGAGCAAATTAAAAAGATGAAGAGCTCGCTGTTATTGAGAAAGTAGAAGGGCCAACTCCGTGGGTTTCCCCTGTTGTTGTTGTACCAATAAGAAAGTAGAAGGGCCAACTCCGTGGGTTTCCCCTGTTGTTGTTGTACCAAAGAAAACACCTGGAAAAGTTTGCGTTTCTTGATAGCTCCATTAAGTTTTATATGTACTTGTACTACTTTGAGATTTTGTCAACTAATGGACAGTGCTTGACTTTGATTAACATTGATTTCATTTTGAATTTTTACATTTCACAAGCAAATGGATAAGCGCATCTGGCATGTTCCCAATGATTTATTCAATGGTTGGATTAGTTATATTTTTTGTGTATATTTTCAAATCCCAAGAAGGGAGGGATGTTAGAGTAATATGATATCAGTAACCCGCATATGGATATATGTAAGAGGCTTTGAGTAATAAGAGATCATTAATAAATTGAACAAGCGAAGAGATACACGAGATTCTATAACGTGGAAGTCACTCCAACAGAGAAAATATAGTAATTTCAATGTCTAGAACTTAGAAGCTTAAGTTTATTTTTTCTCAGATGTTGATGTTGGGGAAAAAGCGTGATCCAACAAAAGAATTTGAAGTTAGACAGTTCACTAAAGTTTGCTGACATTTCTCTGAAGATGATTATGTAGTATTAGACACAAACAAAAGGGGACTTAAAGCAGGAGCATGCCCTTCGATATTTAGCTTATATAGACAATATTTGCACTTTATAATGTAAAGAATACAGAATTAATTTTTGATAAATATATCTACATCTTTCATATCTATGTCATTTGTATACATACATGTATATTTTTATTCATCAATGTAAAGTATGGTTACAGTATATGACAAATATTGAAAAAAATACTATAATCATCATTATTGAAAAAAAATTGCTATAACCATTATCTTTTTAAGTGTATAATGGTATATAATGGTAAATAATGTATCGGTATGGTTTTTCTATATTAATATAAAGTATGTGTATATGACAAATATTTAAACAATACTGTCATAACATAGTTATAATCATTACCTTTACAAGTATATAATGGTAAACAATACCGTAGATCATTATATAGTATGTGCACATGACTAAAAATATTGAAAAACATTGTTATAATCATCACCTTTATAAGTTTATAATGGCAAACAGTGCATATGTATAATTTTCAAACAAACAAAATAAGTTGATCTATCCCTTTTTGCCGAGAGTGCTCTATCTGGAACAGGGGAAGCCCTCACGGTGTAACTTACGTCTCATAGAAAAACTTTGCATTTTAATGAACTGCGATAGTTCATTACTAAACAAAAGATCTGAGCTTGTTGCTAAATGCAAATCAGTAGCCATCTCGCAGATCTTGACCCTAGTGTTATACAGCAGTTCTTCAGGAATGTATTTAGTCTGATAATCGCATAAAGCATGAAGCCTGAGTTGAAAAAGCAAGTTCCTTCCTTACTCTGTATGTCTATTTTTCTATATTTAAATAAAGTATGTGTATATGGTATATATTGAAAACATATGGTTACAAAAAATTGTTATCATTATCTTTGTAAGTATATAATTGTAAATAATAGATCATTATGACAAAGTATGTGTATATAACAAATATTGAAAAAAAATGTTATAATCATGATTTATGAACATGTTTTTCTTTTCCAAACGAGTACTTTTATTTGCAAACGCAAAACAAATATATTTCGTAATGCCCGCTACCTCTTCAGTGTTCTGGAGCAAATACTAGAATCAGAATTTTGAAAGAACCTATTTTATTAATCATTATCTTTAAAAATAAACTATCAGTACAATAACCAGTCCAATATTTTGTAAACGCCATTTAATATAAGAGTTAGCTTGACTTAGATGAGGTGCTTTTTTAATAAAATTTACATTGCATCCCAATGGATCCATTGTTCAATTGATTTTTGTGTCTTTTAACAAAAATAAGCATCAAAGACATGGAGCGCACAGACAGATGTTTTACTGACCTCCTTGCAAAAGTAGCTATGAACAGTGTTTCTGGGAAAGGTTTTGCTATGAAAGATACTCCTGAGAAAAGTACTCCTGAGAAAGATTTTCCTGACAATGATACTTTCGCCCATCAGTAGTCTTTTTTAAGAAAAAAAGGAGTTTTCGAATAACAAATATATCTTTTGGAGCCTCATGGTAAAGAGAACTGAGACATTGACTTTGATGAGATGCAGGACTCGTTTATTTATTTCATCTACAGTGCAGCTGATAGCTTCTTGTATAGGGATTGATGTGTACAAAAAGACAACGTCAAGGCGATAGGAGTAGGGTAGTATCTTGTTAGTAGTGTGCTCTCGATATCTGATAAGTTCGATGAGTTTTTAAGCAGTTTTCAATTGTGCAGGTAATTCTTTGAGTAGTGGTTTCATAGCACAGGCAATGTGCCATGAACTCCACTATGTTGGGTCGTTCACGCTGGATACAATCGGTCTAAGTTTGATGCCTGGGCTTGATTTATGTGTCTTAATTAGCTGATATAAGCACAGCAGGTCACTGTTAGATGCAACAAAACTTCATTGGACATATTGAAGGAGCTGGCTCTTTCGGCAGATGTTTTTCCAGGAGGAGTATATTTTGTTTTCAATGGTCTTAGCGGTCATACAGAAAATCTTGGAAATGTGTTTGGGTTGTTATGGTGTTCAAGAGCTAACTTTCTGTATACTTCACATTCTACGATGCAAGATTCTGTTCCTTTGTCACTTGGCAGATTGGTGTAGTCTTTCTCTTTGAGTTTCTTGATAGTTTCTTTCTCAACAAGGCTGTTAGACCATTTCTGTTTCAGAGTGATGTTATGTAGTGCGGCTTGAAGACTTTGCTGAATTTTCCACAGCTTAGTTTCTATCTCTTCAATGAATTGAGGCCAAGTGATCTATTTCGATTGGGGGTAAGTGATGAACTCAGGTTGTTATTGATTTGACACCCTTAAACTCCTTCTACCGTATCTGACTTGCCAACCTGCAAAATGTGATACTGATGTTTCGAACTGTATGTTGTTTATTCCCGGGTAAAAACAAACACACAGTTAAAAACATCACCATCCCATTCTGTAGGCTGACAAATCAGCATATCTGATTTCCCAGCCTGCAAAATGCAATACCAATGCTTCTGACTGTATGTTTGTTTATTCCCGGGTATAATCAAACACACAGTTAGAAACATCAGTATTCCATTCTGCAGGCTGGCAAATCGTATGGTGGAAGAAATTATTAGAGTCAAACCAACAACAACTTGACAACATCACTTTCCCCCAACTGAAATACATCTACAGGTCTCAATCCATCAAGGAGCTTCAAACTATGCTGCAGAAATTCACCATAGTCTTTAAGCCGTATTACATAACATCAACCGAAACAGCAATGGTCCAACATCCACATTGAGAAAGAAACCATCAAGAAACTCAAAGAGAAAGATCACATCAACCTACCCAGCAATAAAGGAACAAAATTTTGTTACATAGAACATGAAATATACAGAAAGCCAGCTATCACCCACCTTAACGACCCAAACACATATCGCAAGATTTCCCATATTTTTGTTAAGACCACTGACAACAAAATAAACTCCACCTGGAACAACATTTGCCAAAAGAACCAGTTCCCATGATATGTCAAATGAAGTTTCGTTGCATCTAACACTGACCTGCCCTGCTTTTATCACCTAATCAAGATGCACAAACCAAGGCCAAGTATTGAGCTTAGACCTTTTCTATCCAGCATCAATGGCCCGATACAGCCGACTTCATGGAGCCTTGCCTGCGCAATGAAACCACTACTAAACCAAGTACTTGTATACTTGGAAAACAGCTTAAAACTCATTGAGCTTATCAGATCTGGAGATCAAACTACTAACAAGATACTAGTATCTTACCCATATAGCCTCGATATTGTCTCCCTGTACACATTAACCCCTATACAAAAAGCTATCAAATGCACCATAGACAGAATCATTAAACCAATCCACATCTCACCAAAGATGGCATCTCAGCTCTCCTTACCATTAGACTCCAAAACATGTATCTCTCATTTGAAAAGATCCTTTTCTTACAAAAATAAGGACTACCTATAGGCTCACCGAGAGGTGTGTGATCACACAATCATGCATCCCTTTGTACTCACCTCGAGAACCTAATACAAACAAGCAAAAGAAAAGCAATGGAAATCAAAGATGAGAAAAGATGATAAAAAACAGATTCTTCAGTAACTGTTGTGATAAACATTGGTCTCCTGGAATACTGTGCAAAGCAGGATAAGCACATGGCTTTGCAGGTTTTAGAAGATGTGTCACACAAGTTTTGCTCAAGTGTGCCATTGACAAAATAATCCATTTACGGCACTCAGTGCTATCCTTTATGTTGAGGGTGAATAGCAATTGATACTGCTAGAGATTTTAAAGAAGCAGTGTTCATGCCACGTTCTCAAACGGAGTTTTCTTACATTGCAGTGAGGTCTAGTGTTCCACCTACAATTCTAAGTCACAAGGCCCCATGACTCATAAGACCCTTATGTAACTAGTCATACAAGAAATTTGAGTACATTACAATGTCAACAGGTTCCCTTTAGCACATTTATCAGTACAAGTCCAATATTTTGTGAACTAAATTCAATATCATAACAATCAGTCTGACTTAGATGATGCTTTAGGAAAATTCAACGGTGCATTTCAATGGACACATTGCTCACTTGATTTTTGTGTCTTTTGACAAAAACGAGCATCAGGTGTGGAACCCACAGGCAGATGTTTCACCAACCACCTAGCAGAAACAGCTATATTGTTTCTAGGAAAGGTTTTGCTGAGAAAGATAATCCAGAGAAAGATTTTCCTGACAATGTGGACCGAATGATGCTGGAAAGGTCATTTAGAGAAAATGATTACCATTAATCATACCTTGGCAGTACAAAACAATTTACTGTGCAATATAACTCAATGGTATGTGTTGGAACTTCATGTATTCTTAAGAGCCACGACCCAGACTCCCTTTATAAAAGGAACTTACTCAGATACTAACAAGGATTTAAAACACTGTATGCATTATTAGTTTTTTTTCTAAATAATATTCAAGCATTAACAAAACACATGATGTATTTTATTATGATGTGAGTGTCTTTAATTAATGCTTACAATTTCAAATAATTTCCATGACCAATAAATTCTATCATTTATCACAAAAGGATTAGATTAGTTTACGCAGGTCCACATCAGCTTGCGAAAAAATGTTTGCTACTAATAAACCTGTATAAAATATGTTAAAGAAAGTATGTATGTGTTGCATATCTGTATAACAGAACTAGAATCTTTCTAAATACTGTATGTTGAGACATTTATTTGGGCACTTGCAATTTATATTTTGATTGTCAAATCATGTTTAACTTTAATCAAACATTATTTCCATTTCATTTTCTGATCTATTTGTTGAGTAGATTTAAGTGACTTGTATTTATTTTTGTTTTTACATCAAACATTATGTACTGATAGAAAATCTTAATACTTTGACAGCATGCAAACATTGGCACAAAAATGTTAGTACTTGTTTAGTAAGGCCATTTACAAGGGGCTTCAAACAATAGCTTCTTGCTGAGGAACAAATATTAAATGTGTCATTCAAATTTAGTGACACTGGCATCAAAAGATTGGTTGTCAAAAAACCACAGCTTATTATAATCACAAAGATTCTAGGCTGCATCTCCAGAAAAGTGTCACAAGTGTTAAATGCGGAGGAATTTGCCAATGTTGCTATCAAAATTTGTAAGTCAATCAAGATTCATCTATATTTGAATGTTGATATTGACAAATCCACGAGCAAACTGAGACTTGAGGAATGCTTTAAACAGGCAAAGCCTATTCCTGGAATAATGAAGTTCTACTGCTTGGACCCAACAAATGCAGATAATCTACATTGTCATCTCTACTCAAATCAGCTCTCTACACATCACAAAATTGATTTGCCAAATGACAATTTAAATTTCTCTAGTAACAATGGAGATAATGACAATGTTGATGATGATGATGGCAGCAGTGATGGGGATGATGATAGAATTGATAATGATGATGGCAGCGATGAGTGAAATGATGATAATGATGACAGCAACAGTGACAATGACAGAGATTTCCAAATTGAATTAGGCTTGCCTAATCACATTAAAGAGCGTCTCAACAACTAATGTGCTAAAATTAAACTTCATAAATGTAGAAGCTTTCTGGTACAGTTGATTATGGGCAAAGGAGTTGATTTTGAGGGTGATTCACTGATTGATATGAAAGACTTGAAAGAACTGGAAGGAGATCTGCCTCAGAATGAATGTAAATGGAATTTTGTCAGTGATTTTTATCTACAAATGATCAAATCAGAATGCACTACTGTCGAGGTATTTAGATGTTAAGAATTTGAGAAGGAACTGGGGAAAAGAAAAGTGGAAGAGCTTCTTCTAGGCAAAGCAAATTTATAACAGCAAAAGGTAGTATTTTTTCCTTGCAACACTCTATCCACAAGCATTGATTCCAAGGAGTGGCTCTTCAAATGGAAAAGAGTATTGTTGTCCTGGATAGTTTGTCCGATCACTTCGTAAAGCCAACTGCATCCAGACCTGTGAAAAAGATGATGTCATTACACCAAACGATACACATCAATACCAACATCAACCAATGGTCCTTCTATGCCAACACACGGGTGAGATTCCCCAAAAAGCTAATCAGTATGATTGTGGTGTTTTCACCTCACTGTATGCAAGATGCCGGGTAAACAGATGTGTCATGATAACATAACCACACATTCCAGCATAAAGGAAACTGATGATTGAAGAGCTATATCAAAGAAAGCTTTCTCCTCTTCCACCAATGCCTATTCAACAGAGGAAATATTATGCAGTGGATTATGCTAAAAACTTTGATATTGGAGGAATGTTGGATGTCACTTAAGATTGTGTCTAGTTTAAGTTTCTGTACGAAGCTGAAGCAACAACCTTCCATTGGCCAAGAAATGAGGATGTGGACGAAGCACATGTCTACAATATTTTAAGGTCCAGTTACAGTACCAAATTTTATCAGTGGATCTTTCACCATTCAAGAGCAATCAGATATAGAAAAACTTTTCCAAGATCATTCAAAAATTCGAAAAGTTTTCCAGATACTGACAGCACAACGTACACCATACAATACAATGTACAGTACAGAAAGAACATAAATTTTTCGATTTTAGAAGCAAGTCACTGCATGATTGCTGTGTGGACGTTTAAATAACATAAAATTATGAACAATCCCCAGTAAGGTCTTCACAGTGATGTAATTGTTTTGAGATAAAAATATTGCATGCTTGGTTTTTTATTAGTTTAAATATCTGCAGACACTGTATCTTTGAAGGAAAAAAACGCATATGTACTTTGTATTCCACTGAGTACAGTTATGTTGAGAGCAAAAGTAAACACTTTTACAGTGCACTTTAACATGTCTAAAACACACTCCAGGTAATAATTTAATACAAACATAATTTTTAAAAAATGATTTTAACACTTTTCATGAGGAATTGACCATCTATGAACATTGTTTCTGGGAAAGGCTTTTCTATGAAAGATACTCCTGAGAAAAGTACTCCTGAAAAAGATTTTCCTGATTTATAATACTTTAGCCCATCAGTAGTCATTCTTATGAGAAAATGGAGTTTTCAAATGACAAATACATGTTTTGGAATCTCATGGTAAGAAGAGCTGAGGCATTGCCTTTGATAAGATGAAGGACTGGTTTGTTGATTCTATCTACAGTGCAGCTGATAGCTTCTTGTATAGGGATTGATGTGTACAAGGAGACAATGTCAAGGCAATAGGAGTAGGGTAGTATCTTGTTAGTAGTGTGATCTCCATATCTGATAAGCTCAATAAGTTGTTAAGCAGTTTTCCAAATGTGCAGGTTCTTCTTTGAGTAGTGGTTTCATAGCACAGGCGATGTGCCATGAACTCGACTATGTTGGGTTGTTGATGCTGAATACAATTGGTCTAATTTTGATGCTTGGCTTCATTTATGTGTCTTGATTAGCCTTCTAAAAGCACAGCAGGTCAGTGTCAGATGCAACCAAACTTCATTGGACATATCGAAGGAGCTGGCATTTGTGGTAGAAGTGGTTCCAGGTGGAGTTTACTTTGTTTTCAATGATCTTAGCGGTCATACAGGAAGTCTTGAGGTATGTATTGGGGTTGTTATGGTGTTCAAGAGCTGACTTTCTGCATACTTCACATTCTACGACACAAGATTCTGTTCCTTTGTCACTTGGCAGATTGATGTAGTCTTTCTCTTTGAGTTTCTTGATGGTTTCTTTCTCAACAAGGCTGTTAGACCATTTCCGTTTCAGAGTGATGTTATGTAGTGCGGCTCGAAGACTTTACTGAATTTTCCACAGCTTAGTTTCTACCTCTTCAATGGATTGAGGCTAATAGATCTATTTCCATTGGGGGTAAGTGATGGGCTCAGGTTATTATTGATTTGATACCCTTAAACTCCTTCTACCGTATCTGACTCGCCAACCTGCAAAATGTGATACTGATATTTCAAACTGTATGTTGTTTATTCCCGGGTATAAACAAACACAGTTAAAAACATCACTATCCCATTCTGTAGGCTGACAAATCAGCATATCTGATTTCCCAGCCTGCAAAATGCAATACCAATGCTTCTGACTGTATGTTTGTTTATTCCCGGGTATAACCAAACACACAGTTAGAAACATCAGTATTCCATTCTGCAGGCTGGCAAATCGTACGGTGGAAGAAATTCTGAGAGTCAAACCAACAACTTGACAACATCACTTTTTCCAACTGAAATACCTCTACAGGTCTCAAACCACCGAGGAGCTTCAAACTATGCTGCAGAAATTCACCATAGTCTTTAAGCCCTATTATATAACATCAACCGAAACAGCAATGGTCCAACATCCACATTGAGAAAGAAACCATCAAGAGACTCAATGACAAAGATCACATCAACCTACCCAGCAATAAAGGAACAAAATTTTGTGTCGTAGAACATGAAATATACTGAAAGCCAGTTATCACCCACCTTAACGACCCAAACACATACCGCAAGATTTCCCGTATTTTTGTTAAGACCATTGACAACAAATCAACTCCACCTGGAACAACAAATGCCAAAAGAACCAGTTCCCTCGATATGTCCAATGAAGCTTCGCTGCACCTGACACTGACCTGCCCTGCTTTTCTGACCTAATCAAGATGCACAAACCAGGACCAAGTATCAAGATTAAACCTTTTCTATCCAGATTCAATGGCCCGATACAGCCGACTTCATGGAACCTTGCTTGTGCAATGAAACCACTACTAAACTAAGTACTTGTATAATTGGAAAACAGCTTAAAACTCATTGAGCTTATCAGATCTGGAGATCAAACTACTAACAAGATACTAGTACCTTACCCATATAGCCTCGACATTGTCTCCCTGTACAAATCAACCCCTATACAAAAAGCTATCAAATGCACCATAAATAGAATCAATAAATCAATCCTATATGTCACCAAAGATGGCATTTCAGCTCTCCTTACCATTAGACTCCAAAACATGTATCTCTCACTTGAAAAGATCCTTTTCTTACAAAAATAAGGACTACCTATAGGCTCACCGAGAGGTGTGTGATCACACAATCATGCA
>JAOBYJ020023483.1:0-11901 GCA_025403565.2 Palythoa heliodiscus
GAATTTTAAGTAGATTTATGTATAATATTTTAAATAGTTTATCTTCTGTAAATTTATACACGGAGCTAGCTACGGTTTTCCGCCTAGCTGTTGTTGTGGTTTTTTTTTAATCTGTCATCCAGATGTGTATAACTGCCATAATAATAATAATAACAATAACAACAGCAGTTTATTAAGCGTAATACATAGTTTCTACGCTTTACAAACAGTAAAGTATAAATACTATATAACATTTTAATGTTAACTACAATTAAAAATGTATCATGTATAAATCACTAGAAAAAGTATATATCAGGAGCCTAGCTAAAAGGGATAAAGCTAATGGAATAGTCGTGAAACACGAACGTTTTCAATTGTGATTTAAAAGCAGAAACGAAGTCAGCTTTACGTAAATGTAATTCCAACACATTCCAAGGCATGGCGCGGCTACAGCAAAAGATCTATCTCCGTAAGCTTGAGAACGAGATCTAGGAATACTGAGAAGGTTTTTTACTGGCAGAGCGAAGTGATCTAGATGGCTTATGAGGAGTTAATAGATCAGCAATATATAATGGAGCCTGATTATTTAAAACTCTATGTACAGCAGTAAGAATTTTGTATGTTATTCTTGATCTATTAGGCAGCAAACGTACTTCGTATCTCAAGCAAAAACAATATTTGTTTGGAAGCTTTTATACGTCTTTTGTTTGTTCTTCTTACTTCACAAGTCACTTATTCGACCGCAGCAATGAAAACAACGAAATCCCCTAAATTTTCAAAGCGACCCCGAAATCGAAGTATATTATGTAAATGAGTTGCGGGCAGTTTATAAAATTGTTTGGGGATTACGGTTAAATTTTTGGAAAATCTATCAACTTCGATTACTCATTTGTGGGATTTCGTAGTTCGTGTTAAAGTTAGAAAATCGTGTTTTTCGTTACTGCGGTCCATTTTGGACATATCTCTTACAAAAACTAGTACCGCAATCCACAAATTTAAACTGCTCTCTATAAACATTTCAAAGAGTTGCTTTCTAATATATTTTCGATATATCATTAATCGAGGTTGATAGATTTTATTCTTAAAAGCTTTAAATGTAATCCCTGAATTAAACTGCGCTCCGCTCATTCACGTAATCTACCTGGTTTTCGGGGTCGCTTTGAAAATTTCGGGGATTTCACGTGGTTTTCGTTACTGCGGTCATTTTTGGACATATCTCTCACAAGTAATAGAAATTACAATTAAAACCATCTAATTCTTATCAAAGTTGACGTTTCAAAAGAAATGTTTTTCCGTCATATTCGAAACGTGCCAGACGCTTAAAATTTGTGTGACCTTTTTGCCAAAGTTAACTTAATGTTCTATCTTTACAGGGGTCGGTAAAATGAGTACCAGCTTCTACTGAGGGCTAACCTGCGACGGATTTGTGTCCCATTCAGCGGGAATCAATTTCTCTCAACCGCTTTATAACACAGAAACCGGCTCGTAAAAGGATTTAGCTGGCTGTTTGAAAAGTGACAGGGATTCTGAGCAAACAAATCATACTTCCCTACATGCCCTTCCAATGGGCCTCTCTGAGCATCAACTCTTCTTGTGTTCAGAGGGGAGTAACTACAACACTTACCTTTCCGACTAACAAACTGCTTGCCACTGACTCCAGATCGGGAGACATGACGACCAGACCTTTGATAGCCTTCTGAAGGTTCTGCAGACTCGTGCGGATCACTGTCATCAGGCTGTTCCGGAAATAAAATAAAATTTTAATTGAACAAATCAGTTGTATATTAGAATTATTTGACAATAACTACAAGAATCCTTCAGAAATTTAGGCTGGGCTGGAACCGGTCGCTTATCAAATAAAACTATTTTGACAAGTAAGTTTGAAAAATAAAGCAAAATTTGAATGATGTAATCGTCAAAATGTCCGATCATTCTGTACAGGCGAATCTTTGCTGACGTCGTTGTTTACATTCTGCTTCATTAGCATACAACTTTAGTCGGAGGAAGAACAAAGATAAACAGGAACTGGATTTAAAACTTAAGAAAACTTATCAAGTAAAAACAGCGACAGAGCTTTTGGTGCTATTATAGAAAGAAGAAATCCCTATTAAAAAAAACGTAAAACAACTGGATGGCAAGGACGACAATGAGCCATAAGTTCTTTGTAAAACTTCCAATTCTTAAAACCACATCATGGAAAGAATATTCAGCAAATCAATCTCATATTTTCAGACGAAGTTTGTTTTGCAGAACCATTTCAAAATTCAAGAGCTTTGTTTTTGTAGTTAAGTCAGAATGAAGAGTGCGTATGCTAAAATGCAAACAAACATTTGGCTATATATAGCTTGACGTTACCTGTCTACCTAATGCAAAACCAAGTGTCCTTACTTGTTAAACCTCTCCATCTCCTGTACCAACACGGTGTTCATACTCTCTTCATACATTACAGGATATCTTCTCAACGCATCTTCCAGGTCGTAGTTCTTGGGCAACTGGAATTATCAATAACACAATAATGACACCACATTGTAATCTTTAACTTGTGTCTATGATTTTGGATGCCAACGCTTGACTGGGCATTTGCTTTAGGTAGGTTCGTGATACTTGTTCGATACACCGTTCTTTGTCAATATTTATGCATATTTTTGCGTCACTGTAAATGGTTGAATACGTAACGTATAGTGTTCTTACATTCGTAAACGCCATGAAGAACGACGTACGCGTAGAGGAAGTTTTAACTAATTCCGTTAAATAAATACAGTAAAAAAACGTTTGATATCAGAACATTTCTCCCTTTTTGTCTTACGTTTTAGAGCCCATAATCTGTTTTGAAAACATTTTCACCATCGTCTCACTTTATTCCTGCTAATTGTATTTTATTATTTATGATATTTTAAAAATTGCTATCCGCCAAAACGGAGGGAACAAAGTTAAACGGTGCGACTCATGGTGAGACTAACTCGGAAGTGCGTTTTATCTCGAAAAAACTTAGTTAACAAGTACCCTTTACTACTAATAACGGGACAAACGTTCAAAATTCCATTAAACAGCTCCTCATCTAGCATAAATGTAAGAATCTGTATAGGTATCACAGTTGCTCGAATTCAAACTGCACAAAAAAGAGAACTGACGAGCGAGGAAACTGATCATCCCCGATAGATCTACCCATAACCACATGGCAGACAAGGCAGTGTCTCCTACTCATTCTTTCCTTGAACTGTTGGAACTACCTCCTAGACTCTGTCACTTCTGCTACAAATATTAATGCCTTCAAATCCGCAGCATCACTCTCTGTTCCATCTATCAGCAGAGTTCTTCACCATCTCAAAAGCTATAAATGACCACTGACTGATCACCCTAGCAATTAGCGTAAGTTAAACTTAGGGGACCTTATTCAAGTATTAAATGTCGCACAGAATTGTGCTGGACATCTCGGTCATGGCCGCAAGGTGATGATGATAATGACAATGGTAATGATGATAATGATGTAATGATAACGATGATAATAATAATGATGATGATGGTGATGATGATGGTCGTGGTGATGGGTGATGATGATGATGATGACGATGGTGACGATGATGATGGTGATGATGGTGACGATGATGATGATGGTGACGATGATGGTGGTGGTGATGATGATGGTGGTGATAATGATGATGATGATGGTGACGATGATGGTGATGATGAAGAGCTAGATAATGATAATCGGCAAAGTAAAACTCTTTACACTGAGTGAACAGAAGAGCGAGATAATGCTGATCGGCAAACTAGAAGTAAAACTACCTTTGACAGAATGTCTTTTGCAATTTCCAGCAGTGTGTCATCAGTTTTCTTGCCGGCTCCACCGCCAACTCCTTGGCTCTGGGTCTGAAGCACTGAGTCGAACAGCTATGAAGAGAGCAAACTCTCGGTAAATAGATTTGCTTAACGAGAAATTAATGAATTCGCCGACCAGTAGCTAAAGGAATAAAACTCAATCCATGGATGACATTTCAATGTTTACTGGCGTCTTATAGGTGTAATTAGGAAGCTGATGTTTCGAGCAAATAAAAAACAGAATCCATTTCTATTAAGAAAAGGAAGCGGAAGCAAAAAGGAACACCCGTGATTGGAATACAATAAAAAGGTACATCATTTTTATTATATATATATATATATATTATTATCATGTTATTATATTATCATTGTTATTATACAGAGGAGTTAACATTGTGCCCGTCTTTCCTTGTTAATTGAATTTTGTCATTTTCTTAACTTCATTACAAGAGTGGTTCAGAGCAAACCGAACAAAAAACAACACTGAAATGGGTTGCCTTGTTTTAAATAAGGAAAGTCAGTATGGCCGAGTGGTAACGCTCGAGCCTCCCACCTCTGTGGATTCGAGATCGAATCCTAGGCTTGTTCATAGGCTGAGCTCAATCTGACTCCGAAGATTTTCTCCGATACAACACATTACAACTATTACAAACATTCCATCTGGAGAACACTCAAAGTGGAATGCTGACTCACCATTTTGGTTTCCTGGAGCTCTTTAGAAATGTCCACATTGTCATGCATTCCAAATACTTCAGGAGTTTGAGAAAGTGGAAATTCCTAAGACAATAAGATGACGTAACAGTCAGTAGACATGCCACTGATCTTAATTGTGAAACTAATGAGCCCAATTTATGACCTTGGTCTTGAGATCAAAAGATACCCTTACAGGGCTTGACTCTAACTTTCCACTTCGCCTTGCGTTATGGAAAGAGATTTTGATATTTTGCTCTTCATATTAAAAACTTACATTCCAAACAACTTTAGAACTCAAAATTTATTTGCCACCAAATTGATTGAAGTCAGAAGACGGTTTGTCGGTCATTGCAATATAGTAAGCAATACTGAACAATTTCTCAAGTACATTCAGAGTTTCTTCATTAAGATTTCTGATCCCAAAAGGAATTAAGGCTCCTTCAGTCTATTGATTCTTTGTCTTCAATTCAACGTATATGTCTACGGTTTTGGTCATGTCTCTTTTATTGTTATTGGAAACTGCTTATGAGCTGCGTAGCTTATCTTCCCCTCATCTTCATTGTATTCCAGCCAGCTAAACTTGTTTAGCCATTCTTTTCGAAATCCTACACCAATCATCTTTTGTTTTCCTTCATGATAAATTCATTTCGTAAAGCTCTCTGACCAAATCGCAAATTCAAAACGTGCGATTAGCTTGTCTGGGCATAAACACTTGTTTAGGCTTTCTCTGCCCAGGCCTCCTATTTTGGTCAGAGATCCAAAATGGTTGCCAGTGCTGGCAAAGTGAACGATCTGAGATTTTATCGTAACAAACTTTAAGGAGATTAAATTCTTGAGACTCAAAAAATAAATTTGTTTTAGAGGCAAGTATTTTCCACAATACTTAAAATAATGTTCCGTATCGGGCAAGCATTTTCAAACTTCGTATATTTTTTTCCTTTCCAAGATTATATTTTACTTTCCTGTAGTAATCAGGTGAGTGCTAGTGTCGAGCCCTGCCCCTGCATTACAAATTGTAGAGACACCAAGGAGATATAAGCAACAACTTTCTGGGCTTTATTCATAGCGTTAGCCTCTTTATCGGAAATACTAACTGAACGGGACGCCATTTTGTAATTCACGCATAAATGCTAATTTCCTGCAATATCTAAAGCAGCAGTTTCATATAGAGCATCCTGCCTCATCTCAAACTGGAAATATCACATCTTTAAACGCAAAATGGTACCCATTAAAGACTACTTTGCTTCTAACCTTTCGCTTAAGTTTTATGCACCGTTTTTTCTCTTTTGCGTTTTTTTTTACTTTTTACCACTTTTTTGTATTAATATTCTGTTTATTGTAATTATTATTATTATTATTTTTAAATAAAATTGCAATAATTTAAAAAACTTTAAAAAGAAAACAATTAAAACAAAAGTAAATAGTGGTAAATATCCACTGATTTCATATTTACTTATCTAAAATATTTGGGCACTGGCTTTGTTAAATTTTCATTTTCGTTATGCAAGCAAACTGTCATGACTAAAAACCATTAGGTAAGACCGATTCAGAATCAAATCAACACCAATACCAACACTATCAAAACCAGTAACATTAAGATGCTAACGCAGAGCTGATCTCCAAACGTTTACAATTTTCGAGACTGTGACATATTTACCTTGATGAATTCCACGTACTCTTCATGGGTGTTTTTCTGCGGCGCGTAATACAAACCACTCTGAGAAAACTTGTACTTTGGGTCGTGAACAATGTCTTGATTGTAATAATCAGCCAGGATACTCATTAAACACCGTCTGTAAACGGCACAAAACCAATAGTGAGAACCCACTTGAAAGCACACCTCATTACCTCTTTTCTACCTTTATCTGACAATCTTTTGAATACCAGGGTAGTCAGGATGGAACAGTAGTAATGCTTCTACCTCCCACCTCTGTGGACCTGGGATCGAATCCAGGGCTCGTAAGTGAGCTGAGATTTATCAATCTAAATCTGACTCCGAAAGGTTTTCTCCCGGTACTCTTGTTTCCCTCCCTCAGTAAAACTGATTCCTAGCTGATTCCATCTGGATGTGGTGCTATGCTTGTAGGTCATGCATGGATCGTATTCTGGGACCAAGCGCCCTGCTGACAGCACAGCTCCTTCGGTCTGATCTCGCTGTGCTATACCCCTTAAAATTTAGTCTCTGACAGCGGGAAAAGGTATTAGCAAGCTAGGTCATTAAGTTGTTATCAGATTATTAATAATACCGCTCTCTTTCCCCTCCAATACACACTACCCAGTACCAACCTGTCTCGATCATCAGTTACTCTTCCTCCATAGTTGCATTCTCCAGTCAAGTAGGTAATGGCGCTGTATGGCACCTCTTCGTACTCGTTGATGAACATCTTGATAAAATAAATACCAGTGATTAGTATTAAGTCCAATTACTCAAACACATAACCAGAAACCGGAAAACTAGAAAAGGCACAAGCACGAACTTGGCACTAAACTCAATAAAAAATGCGAATAAAAATATCGAAGAGACAGTTTGAAGAATTTGAAGGTGCGTCGGACAGGGCACACGAGGAGGAACATGGATTGGAGAAACATAAACACCACGAAAAGTCTTTAGAGAAAGATGCACTTATTCAATCATACACCGAGACATCAAACAAATTCCCTCTGCACATCATCGGTATTAGGGAGCAGTATATCATTGCACGTTGAGAAATATAAAAAATAATTCCAAGAGTAACCAGAGATACAGGGCCTGACGCTAATGCTCAGCTAAATCCTTTTACGAGCCTAAGTGGCTCATTGCTGCCGGCGCTTATCTCCGGTTTCTCTAATGCTAATGAGGATGATGAATTTGATCAAAATACTTTTGACATGTTTAATAACGTCGATTGAGATCAAAAGTAGAGCAGGTTTTGGTTTTGAGTTTCATTTGCTTAATCAAGAGAAATAGGCAACGTTAGAGGCCATCACCTTGAAGGGTTTTGTAACTGTAAGTTATATTCGTTTCTTGAAGGTTTGAGTTTTTTTACAAATATGATTTTTCTTGTAAATAACAAACCTGTAACTGGCGAACGCTGATACGCAAGTCCGACTCGTTAAATCCGTACGGAATGTTCCAACCAAGGGGTCCAAATTTTCTTCGCTCTTGAACCAAGGCATGAAAGAAGCAAAGTCCGAATAATAACTTCTCAAAAACCTGGTAAATTAATTCAAACAAAAAAATCAGTCAAGCACACAAGCACTTGCAATGAAATAAATTATTTGCTTTGTTGCATGGACCTCAAAGCCACTTTTGTTAAAGAGGAAGAGCTTTCTCACAGAACTGTCGCCACCAAAACATGAAAATGGGTCAGACGTTCTTACCTGTTGTTTGCCGGGACAGCCTTTAAAGAAATCCGGATCTGAAATGGGATCACTGAGGTATGACTGGAGCATGTTTTGCCTAAGACCTGTTGGTGGTTCATTAGTCATCTTCACTCCGTTCTGGAGTACCGTCACCGGGAACTAATACACAAAGTTTTTAACATCAGTTAATAATACTATGCTCCTTTTGAAGTCAATCTCTGCAGGCACAACATCAGTGATTATTGCAGCGATGTGACTGGATGATAACTTTGTCATCTCGCGATAATATAGTTACCGAGAGATGATTATAACACTGAAGGTTCGCATTTTACAAAAAGGTAGCCATATTTGTTAATGCTTCGGTGTTAGAAACTGAGTAATTCATAAAAAATGTTATGTCTCCAAAAACCAAAGATGGAACGAAATTTGGAGTTAAGTTGTTCAAAGGCAGGCTGATAAATTGAACAGAGGAATTTCTCATTCAAAATAAATCCTTTTTTCATTCTTGCCGCAAAGTTGTTGGTAATTTTCAGAATGCTTTTAACATCAACAAGAGTTCAAACATGAACTAAAAAACATGGAAAGAAATGAGATGAACAACGCCTGGCGAAATTTTATGTTTTGGTATCAAAAATTCATTGCAGATATTTCAAGAAAAAAAACTCGTTCGCGAGGATTTTTTTTAAAATAATAACTAAAACAATTTCATCTCAAACATTTTTCTGTTTTTTTTTCCTAATAAATACCAGTGTTAATTTTCTAAAACAATTAGTCGCCTCAGGCTCCGTGAATATTGGCGAATCGTCACCAAGACGCCAATTATCACGTCGCCTTCGGCGGTTATTAGCTATTACGTTTTTATGTGGCTTACCTTAGGTGAAGGATAGCTGGTCAGCCACAACCGGAAATCCGTGTGGGTGTTCTCAGGATTCATGTCCTCACAAATTTTCTCCAATGACGTCATCCACGACACTGCTAAGTGACAGTTTTGAAGTACAACCCAGGTTCCATCTTTCATAGCGTTCTCAATCAACCGAGCGGCAACTGGACCCTAAACAGGAACATTGTCACCAATAAGATACAACTTAGAAAACGTGTACAAAAGTAACTTGAAAAGATGTGATAAGTGAATCTTTACAAATATAGCGTTTAAAACGTTGCACCAAATCACAGATCTCCGCGAAGCACTACTGAGGATAGAAAGAGGTTCATGAATTCTTTTCATATGTCATTCAATAAAATGTTAAAGAGAACAATAAAGTGCTGGAGCAAGGCAAGCAGCCATCAATTGAAAAACGGTAGAAAACGAACTGCTATACTCACCTGGCCCTGTCCAAGAGAGATGGCATTAAACTTATCTCCACTGACACCTTTATCTGCTGCAAACTTCATCAGCCCTGAAGAAACAAAAAGAAATTAAATCAAATCTCACTAAGACGTAATGTTTTAAACTATTCATTTTAGAAAACGTCTTAGTGGTGAAGGGATTTTACCAAACATAATCAGCGGTAAGACTTCTGTGGTCACATTTCAACACGACTTCAAACAATACTTCACCAATAATAAACTTTGTCTTTCAACTTTAATGCATGAGCTAAAGTATTAATGAATCTAAACAACAAAGGTTTTTAGATTTTGACAACAATTCCAAGAGATTTAAAAAAATCAGTTTCTTACCTGCCATAGGATCCGCACCAGGGGATAAGATAAAAATGAGCGGCGCGCAAGGGTTTGAGTCGACGTAACTCTTTGCCAGATCAAATGGAGGCGGTTCTATAAACTTTCTGCCAAGTTTGTCTTCTACAAAATTTGTCACCAGAGGGACAACCTTGTCTGGCCTTAGACACCTTATGACTATCATTTTCTGGAAGTCCGTCAGTTGTTCAGCCCATGGACTTGGGAACGGGGCGCGGTGCGGCTCTTTGCTGTCATATATCTTACGCCATTCGTGGGTGGTGTTTCCGAAATGTTTTCTAAAAAATTATCGAAAAAAAATGATACAATCTAACACTGGCATTATTTGATATTATTCAGTGAGTCTGAGCCTTATATTTAGGCGAAACACACAACAGTAGTATTAGGCCACACTTGCATTTCACTCGATCAAAGAAAGTTCGGCCCAGGAATCCTCATGCTCTAACTTACTCAACTAATTGTGAAACTGTTACGTTGCCAGCGTGGTGGTCCCTGATGGTGTAGTGGTTAGCATTCCTGACTAGAATATAGGGGGATGCGGTTCGATTCTCAATCACGGCATATACAAATTTTATCTTAGGAGTGAATCTAATATTTCCTATCACTTAATGTTTAGTATTCAGTGCAGCAAAATGAAACTGACACCCAAACTTCTTCTAAACAAATGTTTTCAACAATAACAACTGGTAATCACTGCAGTCATACCGGAAGTCCTTGAAGGCAGACAAGTCACACATTCGACAGATCTCATCCCAAGACTTGTCCGACAACCACGAAGAGTCAGGATTTTCAAGCTGCAAAAGAATACTAATAATAAGGACGTTACCTTGACAACTGCCTAAAATAGTTACTATGTATGGAAACCATTCTAAGACTTTTTATGTTACCTTGTTCTCTAAGCCGATTCCGCCAGTGAGGAAAAACATAAACTCCTCTGGATCAAGCTCATTCTTTGATCTGCAAGATAAAAAGAGAGCAGAAACTTAGGGCAGCTGAACTACAAAATAATTTTTTATATGTTTCAAAACATCTGTTTGGGATTCCAGAAATGTGCTTGTTAGGGCTCTTCGCTAGTTCATATTCTGCAAAAATGAATAAAAATTTACGAGCTAGTCAAACTCAGGGGGGGCCGCCATATTGAACTGACGACTGACGTCACAACGTCAAACAGTGTCAAAAGAATCAGCTCTATTGCTTTATTTAGATTGTTTTATTGCTTGCATTTTTCGTAAAATTTTCCAGTAGAATCAATAAACATTATTTTTTTAGTCAACTTCACAAAAAGCATAGTTTCGTCAATAACGAATAGACCATTTTCGATATATTAAAATTATGACTTAAATCCGAGGCTTGGGGATGTAAAACAAAAAAAATTCCAGTGGACATTGAGGAAGGAATTATTCATTTCTTTTGTTTTATTCCCCCGAGCCTCGGACTCAAGTTAGAATTTTAATATTTCGAAAATGGTCGATTGCACTTTGACGTTCTGACGTCACAGATTGGATAACGAGTGCAAAGATGGCGGCTTCTTTATCGTTCATCTTGTAGATTTTGTAAATGATCTTTAAGAATGTGGCTTGAGGAATCGCCCTAAAAAGTACATTTCTCGAATGCGAAACAGATGTTCTAAAAATATAAAAAAATAGTTTGGGAGTCAAGCTTCCCTTTAAGAAGGAAAAAGGACAAACCTTATAACAAGCCTTTACATAAATAAATTTGGTTTTAAGGTTTCGATTTTTGCAAAATATAAAATAATAATATAACTTGATGGAGTGCTGCACTAGACGTTTTACATAATTTTTTCAATGATTTAGTGGCAAATAGTTGGGGATCGCTAGTAGCTGTATCTCTTATGAAGTCTGTTCAGTGTAGGCACACTTCTTGTATTTAAAATGTTTTTGTGAAGTACCAATTAATACACACTGACAATAGTGGCATTTCCTAGACGAAACTGCAAATAAAACTAAACTTTCGTTGCACCTGAACTTCTAAGACTGCTAAACAACTGCACTAGAAACATGTCAAGAGACTGGACTACGAGTGTTCACTTTAGAAAGTGATTATAACATTTAACATCGTGCTACACGTCAGTTGTTGCTAAGAAAAGCAGTACCGCGCCTTCACAAACACCAAAACGCGAGGCTGCTAGCTAGAAACCTTACTTGAGTATGTTACTGCAAAGCACGAACGAGAAGAGTAGTTTATCCTTTTCAAACAGTGACCGGCAGACGTTACAATACAAGTTGTAAGTGAAGTGATCACTTAGGTAACGCAATCGTCGCTCCAAGATCTTGGATTTATTACTGCAGATGAAAAGTTCGATCATTAGTTCTAATGTTAAATATGGGGATCAAAAACGCTAATTACTGCAGA
>JAOBYJ020023701.1:0-11895 GCA_025403565.2 Palythoa heliodiscus
CTTGTACACTTCACACGCCTTATTTATGCTTGTACACTTCACACGCCTTATTTACACTTGTACACTTCACACGCCTTATTCACACTTGTACACTTCACACGCCTTATTTATGCTTGTACACTTCACACGACTTATTCACACTTGTACACTTTTTACGCCTTATTCACACTTGTACACTTTACACGCCTTATTCACACTTGTACACTTTACACGCCTTATTCACGCTTGTACACCTTGTGCGCCTTATTGGCGTTTGTACATCCTTAATTGATTAAGCATTTATAAAGTCTGTAAATCCAACTTTAAGAGTTCTAAGAGTTCTTTCCCCAGCAATAATCTCGCCCGGAAGAAGTTTGTTATGAATTGTACAGTTTCCAGTTTTGTGTTTTGTGTTCTGTTTTTGCTTTGCCATAATCAATGTTTCAATTAAATTAAATACAGGCTTAAAAGCTACGAGGCACAACCGAAATGCAAGGTTTTCATAAACGAAAACATTCTCCTTGCCTTTCGTTTTTCGCTTCCGATCCCGTGACATTTTCAAGTTCATTAATCCAAAGCTTTGCGACGTTTACCAGTCTCAAATGTTTTTGTCTAGACGCAAGAATACTTTAATAAAAAATTAAGGGTCAAGTTGTTGTAAAAATTAAAATTTTTAAAAGCACAATAAAAAAACAATGAGAACAATGAAAAAGAACAGTGACGCCCCGTCTAAATTTATTAATTCTTTTGTAAAAAAGCCGCTTGGTGGAAAGAACAATTGTTTTGGAACTGACAAACATTGTTAATACGCGTGTCTAAAACAGCAGAAAGCAAGGCCATGTTGAACGTTGTTTATAGAAAATGTGCCGAGTTCATCACCGACGGCTGTTTATGGAAGTTGCCACTTCTTTTCTAATCGTCTTCAACAGAAGGATAACTTACATATTATCTGTTTGCGAAATCACCTTGATTACCTGGACGTTATTTCTTACGACTTGCTTCGTGGGTGGCGAAACTCAAAGGCGCGCTAAATATCGCATAAACAGGAGCGTGAAATTGTTCTTTTTTACAACTTTCCAGAGAACTTTCTTTGTTGATAAGTAGTTTTCCGTTGCGGTTAAGCTATCTTTAAGAGAGGATCAGAAAAGGGTTCTCAAGTTTCTTGTGCGACAATGAACAGCTGTCAGAAAAAGAAAGGACGTGACTGAAAGTTTGTTGGGGTGTGCAATGCGCTTTTTGCATCTGTTGGGTACCTTTCGCAAACTGCTCACAACTGCCTTCTTTTTTCAACACCTAGCAATAATTAAAATTACCCTAAGAAATATTTATCTATTTAACAGTGTTTGCTTTGTTGGAAAATTGCTTCGTGAGTTGTCGCTTCTCTTGCATCTGTGCATTGTTCATCAGACAAAAAAAACAAAGATTTGACCTCTGTTGGGATTCCAAACTAGCGCGCTTCGTGACAACTTGAAGTCGCTTTTGTTGTCATGTTTTTAATGATACGGTGCACTTAAAAAGTGGAAAACAGAGTTTTTCTTTTTCTAGTGTTTGAGTAAGGCCACCCCCATTTATTTTTATGTTTACTTATTTTTATGTTTTACAAAAAAGTAGAAACAGCTATTAACTGGTATTACCAGTGGTGTGTAAATAACATGCTGATGCAAGTTCATTTTGTTTTATGGCCCCAGTAAATCATAATTTTTGTACCCAACATGTCCAAGAGAATACAGCAGTATCATCGCACACTAATCTCGCAACGGAACCCTTGCGGTCCGGACACTGATGCATGCGAACCAGTTGTTTTATGTTTCAGCTAAGAATTTACGCTACAAAGGAATAAATTTACGATAAAGAACAACACTATACGTTAAAACATAGTTAGTAAAGTTAAATGGTTAGGAAACTTGGTAGCTTTCTTTGTTCTATCTTTTAGTTCTCTCTTTTCCTATTAAAATATGACGTCGAGAGTGCACAGATTACAACAGGTTTTCAGATGTAAATAAGGAAACGGCCAATAGACTAACGAGCCATCACACCTAGAACAAAAGATCATAACCGTGACCCTGCGCACAACATGAAATAAAGCAGCATTGCAATCTTCTTTGTAGTTTTCTAAGTTTCATAACCAGTCCACTCTACTAACTTTGGTTAAAAGAAAGCGACATATCATAAATATTATGCACGCAAAAGACTAAATAGCCGATTTTTTGGGCTTTTTTTTTACCCGACCGACCGACTCTAAATTTTTGCTGGAAAGACGAAAACGACTTTAAACATAAAAATAAGTTTGGATGGCCTAATACAGTAGAATAAAATCAGGCGGGTAAACCACACTTCTATCTCTATAATTATATGCAAGACCTAGAATTATTTGCATTGATCTGATATCGCTGCGGATGTTTATAAAGTTCGCCTAAAATTTGATACCTCGCTGGCCTCGGGTGACTGCTGTCCGTGACATCATTAAAAAAAGACTAAAGACCAATCAAAATCCCGCTGGGGAGGTATTTTGGGGTGTTATCACCAGTTTGTTGGCGTGAGCCGCTCGTTCTCCAGTGAGTCAAGTTAGTTTTATACACGCTGCACCAGAATGGGACGTTATTAACGAAATCTTTTACCTCATTTGCGGCTTACGATATTCTTTACGAGCTAATTTGCTTGATCGCAGTAAAGTGAGCAGAAAATGAGCGAGGAAAGCAAACAGGCGAAGACCATGAGCACAAAACATTCAGGTTGATTTTTTTAAAATATAAAAATCTGTGCAGCATGGAGCGGACCCCATGCATAGCACAGTTGCATTGTATGAAGGAAACTCTTGCAAAACGACTTAAATATCTGATATATGGTGTTCCACGTTTTAGGTTTGAAGAGCAAATTTCTTAGCCACGTCAAAGTCAAAAGAGCACGATCGTTTTCTGGAAGAGACAAACAGAAGGCTTGGACACATGACGACAAGCCAAAAGAAGGTAAACGTACTCCACTGGATTCCAAATTATACACCAACTTTAAAAAATCTGCCATAGGGTTTCAATTCTACCGCATACCTCCACACTTACAGGTTCTTTTCAGTTGTAGATAATTTGTTCTCTAGGATTTATGTCTGGTTTTGCAATTTAGTCCACAGCTGTGTTCATATGCCGATGTTACTCTTTTGGTCATTTGAAACGGAAAAATGTTTTGCAAGAACCTTTTTCGAATTCGAAGTAGCAACGTCTTGCGGTGCGGCCCCAATTCACACTCTTACTTCCTTTTTGTGAACCGCACAGATCGATTTTAGTTTGGTTTAATAGCTGTGTTTATAAGTTTACACAGAAAAATTATGATTTGATATTTTAGTTGTACTTCAGCACATTCTTTGAATTTTAAATACTTTTTGTAAAATGTTTATTTCTAAGATGATGATGGTTATTGGAGTGTTAAGAAAACTAAGAAGGTTTTTTAAATGGAAAATATAAAATTCTGACCAACTGCTGATGATAAGCTCACGGGGTGGTCATCCACACTGCATTAAAAGGTGGTTTTCTGGGTTTTTTAAGATAGTTCAAGACAGTTTTTTGGATGATGTCGCTTTATGTCACGGCATATGCTTTCTATACAAACATAAATTCATTTGCTGTACAATGCCGTTTGATTACTTTCTTTCAGGTTATTGTGAGGAATGACGGGCCGCCTGATTTTATTTAAAAAAAAACAAAACTGTACGAGACGGTATGCTGTTTATCAAAACAGTCTTCTTGTCCTTAAGATCAAAAGCTGTTTAATTAAATCGATCTAAATCGACAGACGCAATAATCACCAGAGCAGTTTAGTCATAGGCGTGTTTGTTCTTTTCTTTACAGCCTGCGCCAACCTATTTACACACAATAAAAGCAAATTAAATTACGGAGATTAACAACTCATTTGCGTTTGTGGTTATTTTCTCAATCTTTGTTCATACAAGACGAGTGATTGTTCCACACAGCCGAGGGAAGGTACGGTGCGGTCACAATTAACATTTTATTCTTCCAATTTTCGCCAAATTAACGTAGCTCGTTAATTATGTCGCGCAGCGAATAGATAAGTTTTGTCTGTTTGGGTGCAAAATGATATCACGCTTTTGCTGATAACAAGTTAAAAGCCGGGTAATAAATTATAATATACCGGTTAAATACCAACCAGGGTGAAGTATTCAACCTCGGATAAATTAATCGCATTAATATTTCAACTCGGCAGTCCTACCTGCGGTCGAATGTTTATTTCATGTCAATTTGTGTGACATAAATCATAACAAGAGTTACGTGCCTATCAAACGCTCCCGTTACCCCGGTGGAGAACAATTTTATGCTACTACATTCCTGTTTGTAATTGGTTTTGAACTGTGTTTGGATGTGTTTATCGACAAATATTTATCTGAGGGAGCTGAATGTAAACAAACGTGGCAAGCGATGTTCATCAGAATTCCCGCGACCTCGTGTCATTTGCGGGATGAGAAATATGGCGCCGATTGAATATTGGTGATGGGGACTGTTTCAAACAATTATGAGTTTCGAAGAGGGAAGGGACTTAGACGAACGAATAGTGTGGGTGAAGAGGAAACTTTTGTCATTCGCTACACCCAAAGATGTAAGTTAAGAACTACTTTTAGAAATTCCCAATTGTGAGAAAATCTTTTGTTTCCGTTCGCTAAAACCCCCGCGTTAATTGTGTGAAGGAAAAATAATCTTGTTTGTGTTTCTGTTGATAAGCTTAATGTCGATGTTGTTGCAGCTTAACATTTTGAGTAACTGCCTATCATTTACCATCTTGAAAAATAGTTTTCGTTCTAACTCCGGACTTCAGAGATATCTTACCATCGCTGTTGCGGATTACCGGCGAGTTGAGCAGTCGCGAGTGGTCGTCAAAACGCTAGCCATTTCATCTCTTTGTAGTGGTAATGCAGACATTTTAAATCATTTAGAACAATAATTCCTTTGTTTTACGTTGTTTCCGTCAGATATCTCAAGTTATTTCACTTGTTTGTGGCAAACCGCAACAAACATTAAAAAGCGGCTTCGTTCAAATTTCAGTTCCGGCGAAATCAAGTAAAGTTTTTAAAATCTACAGGTACAATCTAAAAGGACAATACTTCTGAAACATCGCGACAACTTTCCCCGGTATAGGAACGCAAGTAAAGGCTTTATTATGTTTCTTGCGTATACAGGTTAGATCTCGATCACTTTTGCTTTAGCATTTTGTTGTACAAGTTGTGTAATATTACATAAATTATAAAGTTATAATTCAAAATATTTCTGTAGCTGACACGGATCGCAAGTTACGACTCAATTTACCGCGCGAACGACTTCAATTTAACTTTTTAACTGTACAAATAGAACCGGCTTCTTCGTAAATGTTCCAGTGCTTCGAGTTTGTGGTAGCTATGTTTGTTTTTCAAATCAGGTTTGGATTCCTACTTTATACTGCGTTTTATATTTGTGAAAGTTCCCAGCATGGTGTTTTTCGTGTCTATAAGTATAACGATAACTTTAAGTATAACTAATTGAAATCATATCCGTATTTTAAATTAAAGAGAATCTGCTAAAATTGCGTTAGTTTTAGTTTCGAGAATTGCTTATTAAACAACTCAAGTCTTGTTAGCTAGCTTTTTAAAAAACAGTTCGCCTTAGTTTTATCAGGAAAATTTTTATTTCACGCGGTGACACATTTTTGACGAAACGACAAAATTATGCAGTAAATGAGTGACGGCACAGAACTAGAATGCAAATTGCATGTACTCGGTGTACATCTGAGTTTCGTTTGCTAAAATATTTGATTTTTTATGTTGTCTTAAGAACTAAAAAAAAGCAACTTTGAAGATTAATTAAATCCTATAAATTATAAAGGCTTCGATATTCAAACCAAGTTGTGGCTTCGAGATTCAAGGTACAAGTACATTGACAGTTACTGAATTAATGTGACAATCGAAAACTTTTTCAGGAAAAAATGTGTTCCCAGGTTACTTAACTTTTTGCCTCCAAGTTAAGTGCCAACCGGAAAACTGCGGTTCGAGCGATAATCACTTTGATATGATTTCTTTATCAGATATTGGGTAGTCAAGAAGAGCGGATTAAGGTTCTTGTCAGCGTTTTTGTGTTAAGCTTGATTTCTCGTAGAACAAAATTAAATGTGTTGGCGTCTGAGTTCTCGTGGTAAACAAATGCGGGAAATGCCAGAACTAATTTCAGAATGACTCACAAAAGAAAGCTGTGTTGACCATGTAAAGAAGGATTTACATCCATAATAAGCTCAGTGATAGATAAATTGAATTTTTATTTGTAATTTACAGCTGTAGAACAGTTTTTTATATCTTAAAATAACATCTTTTTAACTTTCATAAAATACTTTTACTGGTTGGAAACACAAAAAGGAAAAGTTAAATCGAAAATTGTTGATGTCGACATTCTTCTGAAGTATCTAGGCAAAGTAAGTGGACGATCACATTGTAGCCTGTTTCTACAGTTTTATTTAGATTCAAAGCAATAGATTCTGATGACACATCTGTCATGTTTTTGATTGACCGTTAGAAAGTAATTTGTGAAAGTAGAAGAATGCGAACTTTAGTTTCAGAAGCAAATCATTAGAGAAGTGAAGCAAATCATTAGAGAAGTAAAGGGAGGCACAGAGGTAGGCAACATTTTTTATGGACTTTTTTTGCTCTTCATTCAAAATGCTAATGCTAATAAGAGTAACCATTTGACCATGTTGAAACATGTATATTTGACATATAAGACAGCAAAGATGAAAAATGTGGCTTGGTTTATATAGAATGTCTAGTTTTACTGCTGCTAAAAAGACTAAAGATAAACATATAGCTCATTAGTCTGAAAATAATGTTTAGAATTGAGAAGAGTTTTTGTTTTGTATTCAATTGCTTCCAATTTTGTGATAACACATAAACAAAACATTACTTTCTTTAATTTTGAAAGAACAAAACATGTATAAGCAGCAGTCCTCATTAAACTGATAAAATAAGATAAAACTTATCACTTGTCTGGGAAATGTCAACTGAAATTCTGGAATTTGAAAATGTCTTGTTTATTTTTCACAAGTGCAAGATCAAAATATTAACTTGATTCAAAATCCACTAAATTTCCCCTCAACTCAAATTTCTCTTTAAAAAACTATAATTATTTAGAAAACCTACCTTCTCCCTTATATTAAATCTCATCCAAAAAATCTTAAAATATTCAAGAGGCTTCCTTTTTATTCAATCTGTGATGTAATGGAGGGATTTTTCATATTTTAAAGTAGTGACAGTCATATCATCAAAAATACCACTAAAAGCTGCCAAAAACTGGTCTTAGGATGAACATCTCTTTAAGATTGAAAGTATGCATTTGTTTTTCTTTCTCTGACTAAGATTGAAAATAGTGCAGGTTTTAGTTTGAGTTCTAGTTTAGAGACCATCACCTTGAGGGGGTTTTATAACTGTAAGTTATGTTCCTATGTTGTGAGTTCAAAGCATTTGTTTTTTCCTGATTAGCCATCATTTATCAAAATTTACCCCCCCCCCCCCCCATTTTTACTGTTATCCCACGATTTATAGGAGTTTTCAGAAATTTCTCAACACCCTGTTTAATTTCACCTCCTGATTACTAGGCACAGAAGAGAAAATACATACCTGCCAACTTACATGGTTTTATCGTGTGGCACACAATTTTAATTAACCTAAATCTCAAGTTCTCCTAACATAGTGTCCAAGTTTTCACATGATTTTTAAAGGATATGCCAAAATGATATAAGAAGTACTGTAGGTACTACCTAACAGCGAAGCTACCACTTTATTCCAATTTTTTTGCTGGTTGTCCTACATGGAACAGGGTGGTAAAGGACTTTTTCTTGATCTGTTATTGGGTCAAAAACAGGCCCGTGATTCATTATCGGGGTGTCAAAAATGCAATCGTGATCCGTTATTACCTTAAAATTAAGTCCGTGATTTGTAAATCCACCAATAATTTTTTATCATGGTCCGTTATTGTGTTAAAAATTAGACCGTGATTCGTTATCCAGGCCCCCCTTTTACCTCCCTGATGGAAGACCTGGTTAAACTGAGGCCAGCTGTTCCATGGTGCATAATTTGGTGAATATTTATAGTTAGTTGTAGAATTCTTGCCTGTTTTGAAGCTCTCTGCTTTTGGGGGACTTGTTTCTCAAGTTTTTTTGTGAAATTCTCCAGTTTTTTTTTTTGAGAAGAATAATTAAAATATTCAGTTTTGAGGACTTTCAAAGTTGGTAGATCTGTAATCAACAAGCTATACCGAAAGTAGCAAATATTCCTTCCAATTTTTTCTTCTTCTTTATTTGAGAATTAAGAATAAAAGTTAGTGATAAAAATTGTGAATGACGTCATTCACAATTTTTATCAGTAACTTTTATTCTCAATTGTTTATCTAAAGCTTCCATTATTAGTATTTGAGAATTACTTGCTTAATTTGTTCCAGTAACATGGAAAATATGACTTTCATTTTCTATTTTTAAAACTATTTTCAGGAGAACATGGCCATGTTACATTGGCACTTAATAAGATTGTTTAGTTTTGTCAGATTTTTTATCTCCCTTTTTAGAATTACGAAATGTGCATCTGACTAGATAAAAAAGATTTCTGTGAAGCTGCTTTTTTACCAACTTGTCAAAGAATTAATGAATAGATTTCTTTTTATTTCCTTTTTAATAAATATTTTTGACAGTTGAAAAATATTTTACAAAGATTTTCATTTTTGTAATTAAAACTAACATTTTTTAAGCCCTAATAGAATTGTGTAGATATATATATATACACATATATATGATATGTTTTGTTATAGCAATTTGCTGTTGCTAATGGAAAATTCAAATTAAAAGTTGTTTTGGTTTGCTGCTGCTAATTACCAATGAAACACTTTTGGTTTTCCTATATTTAGTGTGGTTCTATTTTGCTTATTTATTTAGTCAAGCTCATCTGCATATACTGATCATGCTCTGGGTGGCAATTGACATCAGAAAATAATTGTAATTCTCCCAGCTCTGTTTCAGATGTTTTGTATGTGTTTTACATTCAAAATTGCCTAGAATGGTTTAGTTAAGGTGACTGTACCAAAAAGATTTGGCTCGTTAAGGATGATGGAAGTTCATTCCTTAGAATATGTTACTACAGTCTATGAAATCACTGAAGGTAATTTTTTAGAATACCAGTAACTAAATGAAACATCTTTCTTTTATGTTTTTGGTTGTGCTCTCTTAGAAGTATTCTTTTTGGTAAACACACAAAGAAACTGCCATTAAAATCTGTTTCCTTTAAAACTAATGCATGACAAACATCTTATGTTTGGATAAAAAAGATTTATGTAGCAGCTGATGCGTAGTTGTGTGAAAACCATGTGATGCTAATCACACTGATACTGTTTTTGTAGTACAAGAAGATAATTTATACCTATATGTGTATTAAACTTAATCAGAGAAATATTTTTGGGTGACGTTTATGGCAGGAAGTTCTGTGCGACAGATTTAGTTTAAAAATCTAAATCCGAAAAGTTTGATTGTGATTATAATTTTAGGAAAGCTTAAATTATGTACGTTAGCTCAAATATATCTGTATTCAAATTCAGTCGAAACAGTAAATTTGAATTACATGTCAGAGCAGTTATAATTTGTTATGTGCAGTTTGTATTTGTTAAAAAAAAATAGACATTTCTTGATAAAATGGTTAGAGAAAATTTGAATAGCATCGCAGCTTGAAGGGACAAATAATTTTAAAATTCTGAGAGGAAACAGAAAAGTCATGTGATTTGGTTATTTATGTATGAAAATGCTTGCATATGATATTCCAGGTTTAAGTAATCTTTGTGACAAATAGTAGATAAAAATTTTAGTACTGATATAATTAATTAAACAAAAAGTGCACAGTTTCCATTAGTGTAGAGAAGCCGTGTCCTGGCTTTTTGAGTTTATCATTTTAGTTTATGATTTTTTCTCAACCAGCTGAAATTGACAAAAGTAATATTTTTATTCAAATCTGCCATCTTATCAAATATTGATACACAGCATTTTGAATTACTGAATATATATTCCTAGACATTAGCAATTTTGTTTAATTAGGTATGTCTTCCTTCTCATTTTACAGAATGCTATAAATTAATCCACTGACAGGGAAAACAGTGAACGATGTAGATATTTGATTATTACTGAAAAGAAAAAGACAAAAAAATTAGAAATGTGGTTAGAATTGTTTTGGTTCCTTTCATTGTGTGAAATTCTTCAACACAGTATGTGGTGCAACAGTTTTGGTTCAACAAGTTTCCCTACTTACAACTCATTTTATATTGAAAATTGTTGTATCCTTCTAAAATAATTTTTGTATTTTAGAAAATAACCATTTTTGAACTGTTGATTTTATCTTAACTGATTTTTCTTGTCTGATTTTTTTGCCTAAAGATAAAAATTACATTAATTTATATAAATACAGTTTAGCCCTAAGCTAATTCTCTGTTCACATCAGTTAATTGCGGACGAAATCAGATGTAAAAATTTTTGTTGTTGAAATAGGTCAGTAACTAACTTAAAGAGGTAAAAAAAAAAAAAAAAAACTTAAAGAGGTAAAGGCCACTACACACTAGCAGATTTTTTATTTGGAAGCTCTCGATTTTTTGTCTGCGATAATTTGTCGTGATGTAAAGATTGCCACACACCAGCCGATTATTTGTTGGGTTAGCGGAGCATGACCACTATTGTCTGGCTGCTATCTTAAATTTTGAAATGTTATCACATGATAAATATTGCTCTGTCATTGGTCGAACCAAGTTCTGCTCCTGACAGTTTGTAGGAATCTGCCACACACGAGCCGATAATTTATCATTTGATGTTTTCGGATCAAACATGCATAGTCTCTGTTCCTAACAAAAATTCTTGTCTGAAACTTGTTGGGAACTACCACACACAGGCTAATTTTTTGTCGGTGTCAAAAAATTGGGATTTTCAGAACAAAAAATCGGCTAGTGTGTAGCGGCCTTAAGAAAGCCGTTGATGTAGTAAATGTTAAATCTGAATAATTTTGTTTTTTATTGTTGGAAAAATATTGAAAGTATTGAACTTTACAGTTTTGTCAGTATTTGCATAATGAAATTTGCACAAGAAAATACACAATTAATACTTTTGTGTTAGAAAAGAGTGATAGTTTAATGTACATATTACCCATTTCTATTCACTGCTGTTTTCATGTTTCTTGAGTACATAAAAATAATGCCATCCATGTTTGTGTAACAGAAATTCATTGATTTTTGGCTAAGCTAAATTTCAGTTTATAAATATTTTTATAAGTCAAAATATGAGATATCTATTAAACATAATAATTTTATATTTTATTGCTGATTTTGTTAGGCCATACGCACTTCCAACCTTGTGAAGAAGTAATTGGGCCCTAGACTAGCTAAATCCTTTTCCGAGCCAAGTGGCCCATTGGAGCCGGTGCTTATCTCCGGTTTCTGTAGTGTTAAGCAGATGAGAGTCATTGACTCCCCCTGGATGGGACACTAATCCATTGCAGGTTAGCCCCCAGCAGAAGCTGGTACTCATTTTATCGACCCCATAAGGATGGAAAGCTGAGTCAGCTTTGCTGGAAAAGAGGGTCACACAAATGTTCAACACTCGGCAACACCGGGATTTGAACCTGGGATCTTGTGGTTGGATAATGGAAAGAGAGATCTTACCACTGCACAAACCACGCCGCCGTAGTGGTAACCCAGCACATGTACCAGTAGAAATGCATCTTAGCCAATCAGCAGCATCACAAAAAATCGAAGCTAGACTGCAGTTGGATGCCAATCTGTTGATTCACAGGCACAAAATTCAAACATGGCATATACAGAATATAATTATTATCTTGAACCACTCTTTTCACACTCTCCATAATTTACATGGCATATACAG
>JAOBYJ020024140.1:0-20394 GCA_025403565.2 Palythoa heliodiscus
CGCAGGTTAGCCCCCAGCAGAAGCTGGTACTCATTTTACCGACCCCGTAAGGATGGAAAGCTGAGTCACCTTTGGCGAAAAAGGTCACACAAATGTTCATCACTCGGATAAGCCGGGATTTGAACCTGGGACCTTGTAGTTGGAAGGCTGAGATCTTACCACTGCGCCAGCCATGCCGCCATTCAAGCGTTGATAGCCATTATATTAAATATTTAACACTTGCGCCAGTCATAAAATTTTATTCAGTCTGATCATCTCTTCAGTGTATGAACAACTTCCAACACTAATATACTATATAAATTTGGATCTAAACATTATAGTGGTTGGATAGTTTCTCTAACATTTTTGTAAATAAATTCTACACTCTCTAAAAATGTACAGAAATTTAGCCCAGTGCAGCAGAAACTTTAGCAAGAAAACCGGACGATTTATAATATCTTAGGATCCGTTTACATTATACATGGAGATGGAGGGACTGAGGGGAAGGGAAGTGGTGAGGTCCCTTCACATTGCCGGTGTGACTTTTTTCCGTGTAAACGCTTGCAGTGGGGTACCTCAGCAACCTGAAGTGTGTTTCATCCGGGATATTGAAGTTTAAATTCGCCCGTCGTCCAAGCATTTGCTTGGTGTTGGTGGTAATGCTACGTCGTCATTAACAGTGACAAAAATGAGATGCAAGTCTGTTAAAACGCAGCCAAAAAAAGAAAAATAGCAATTACCGCACAGACACGTCCTTTCCCCGCCTTTTTGTCTTGTTTCTTACTTAGCGGTTTCGCCATGTCATTCCAAAACTTCAATGCAGGACCCTGGGTTTCAAAGATAGCATGTACAGGGGATGATCTTGCAATCCCGGCTATCAAAGTCGGGTACCTCGCGTACCTATGGTCCCCCGGCACCTCCATGTAAACAGGCCCTTAAGCCGATCTCCCATATAGACGTAAAACGTGAAATTAAACGCAAGCAATTTGCGGACAGGTGTTTGCGATGATAAACAAACTGTTTGAGACAAGCTGTTAACTATTTGCAATGACATTCCCACATAGCATGTTTCGTTCTTATTACGGCGTCCCAGACATCGTAGAACTGCCGTAAAGATTTTTATCTCTACGGCTTGTTTGCAATCGTTGGAGACATGCCTTAAACTTATGCTAAGATATAAAGAGCGTTTTCACGCACTCATAAGGGACGCCAAAGACAAAAGTCGAAGCGGCCATGTTGGTGCCTTAAACAAAAGAAATCATCAAAATTCTTTTGTTCAGGAGAAACAACATGGCCAGTATGAGTTAGATGTAAACTCCCTATTCTCATTATAACGCAAACGATTTTCGGTCGCTCGCAACTAGTCCTTCGCAAACTGTTTGCGACAATTTACGTCTATATGTGAAACAGACTTTGGATAACAGCTACCCGGTTCTTCAGTTCAGCTTTTTTAATTCTGTGTGAGGAGTCCTAAGATTATCTTGCTGTACAAAGTATACTTATATATAGCCTTTAAAAAACTACACGCTGTATTTGTTTTTAAAAAAGTACACGACAACTAGATTTAAACTAATTTCATTATTTCAAATAAAATTTTCCAAACTCGATCAAACTAGTTATGCTATTTGTTTAATGCCATTTGAAACTAATGCGAACGTAGAACTAAGCGATCTCAAAGTCCAGTCATAAGTATAAAGTAGTACATTCTAATATTTATGCATGCATTATAATATATAATAAAAACAGATTTTTGCTATTCCCGGTAAAATTCAAAAAGACAGTAGATCTTTATTTCGAAGGTTGTTTCGTTTAAAGTTTCAGTTGTATTTGGGCTGAGCCAAAAAAAGCCTACAATATATTCTCACAATACATTTAACTAGTGATCCGTTCATGTAGACCACCAGTTTGTCACGTCAATATTGCTTAAGTTATCTGGTTATAGAGGTCAGTTTGTAGCGTTCATTTGGATAACATCCCAAACAAATTGCTTTATTCATTTCTGTTGAGAGTTGCAAATAAGACAAAAGAAAATAAATACCAGCGGAAACTTTTCGGTCTTGATTATAGAAAGTTAACGTATGACGTCACGCATCCGTTTCGTTAACGTTTTACATTAACGTATTGCGTAGTAAATATTTTTGGTTTGCCAAGGTTTTACAATAGACCCTATTTGCTGGCCTTTATGTTTTCCAGATTATTGCCGTATTTTGACTGATTATGTACCCGTCAAGAACCCACCTATTCAGTGTCGAAGGTTTTCAAAATTTACTTTTAAAAAGCAACAGCATACGTTTTTTACATCGAACTTTTTTCAGCTATACTATACACATTACTCAGATGAAAAAATTTTCTTGTAACCAACGAGTACATATCTTAAAACAGAAAAATTCTCTTTCCTCTCAAAGTAATAGCATGATTAAAGGCTACCAGTTTAAAATCTTTAAAACCAAATCCCGTTGTTTTTTTACGCGAACAACCAAACTGACCACAATTACAGAAGAAATTGGAGCTAATGCGTACTGTAGTCTCCAAAGTAAATGTAAATTTTAGGGGCGTAATTTGAGATGAGGACCAGCATCGAAGTGTCAATCACTTTTCTTTTGTTTAATAAAGCCACTTTGAGGCCGCAAGAATTTACGCTAACCCGGGTCAAACGCCGCACTTTTCACGAGCGGCTAAACCAAATGGCAATTAAGGTCGACCGAAACCGCCGAAACAGATGCGAAACAGATGCGCATCCGATCATTTATATGTATATCGGCGGCGTGGTGGCGCAGTGGTAAGATCTCTGCCTTCCAACCGCATGGTCCCGGGTTCAAATTCCCGCCTGTGCCGAAAGTTGAACATTTGTGTGACCTTTTCCGCCAAAGCTGACTCAGCTTTCCACCCTTACTGGGTCGTAAAATGAGTACCAGCTTCTGCTGAGGGCTAACCTGCGATGGATTAGTGTTCCGTCCAGGGGGCGTCAATAACTCTCATTCGCTTAACACTCCGGAAGCCGGAGATAAGCACCGGCTGCAATGGGCCACTTAGGCTCGTAAAAGGATTTAGCTGGCGCAAAAGAAGAAAAAGAATAAATTATGGTTATTATTATTATTATTATTATTATTGTCGTCGTTGTTGTTGTTGTTGTTGTTGGGTCAAACGTCGAATTTGATAGTAAAACTAAATGTTCCGGTGTGGACAAAAATTTAGTTGCAGCAATTAAATTCAGAAATGGCGTCATGAAATATATTATCGAAAAATGCATTCAATTTGGCGTTTGATGCGAAAGAATACTTAAGCAATTTAGACTTCAGTTTAGCTGTGCAGAACGTTTGCGTCGAACTTTAATTCACTGGCAATCAGTCGAATTTGATGGGTTCAAACGCCGAATTCTGTTTGTTTAATTATTCGAGTTCGGTTCGGCGTTTCGAGTTTGATACAGCGTTTGATCCGGGACTAACACAAGTTCTTTGAGTGGTTACATTTTTGCATGATTCATTTCTCAACTATCTAGCTTTAGTGAATTGCCCAACTCCTCTCCTGCATGGAGACCTGATGATTTGCCCATCGGCTAAATTTGAGACATTTTTAAAAAATATTTACAATTGTTGTCTTTTGCGACCAAATTGCATTTGTAAAAAGGCCCAAATATTGATGGTTGAACCCGGTAATGTACTCAAAATACCTGTATTTTGATACGTACTAAGTTCATATAATGCCCTAAATTAGTAAATAAATTGGCAGCCAATATTGATATTCTCCGCGCGATTACAAATATCTATCTTTTCTAAATCCTAGTTTGCATCATATGACATTTTTTAAAACCTACAATGCAAACGCTTTTGTCTAACTGAATAGTTTAGTGTCCTATATATACCGACAATTTTCGAATGGAAATTCAATATTACCCTTTTTTTAAAAAACGTAACCCTTGGAGAGGATCCAAGAGGGTGGAATGGACAACCTCCAGTTCTGTTTTCTTTTTTTCAAAACGTTTTTTAATTTTAGCCTTGAAATCTTTAGTGACTGCTAATGATAGATAACTATGTTTATGTTTTTGACCAATTTACCTCAGTAATTTTTTTACGATTTTAGAAATTTGGAAATGAAGTAATTTGAAATTTCCATCTCCTCTTTCGGTTTCATTGAAGGTTTAGGACGGAATACATCAAGGCACTTACTGTCGCTCACACATTTGAAGCGAATACATTCATTATTGAATTTGAAAATATAAAATTTTAAATAAACGAAAAGTTTCAAAAATTTATAACGAATGAGGACATCAGTTTTGGGCCTTAATGCCACGGAGACCAATTACCTGACAAAACAATATGAACATTTTTCGAAATCGCTATAGTGAAGTAGTTCTGATCTAACAAGCTTCGTTGTCAGATGTCAGAAGTTAGATTGATTGGAACGTTAGAGGAGGATGAGTCCGACTGATCCTTCCCTCACTTGGGTTAATTTGTCGAAAAAATATTCAACACCAACTCAACTTAATACAAAGTAAAATCTTAAGTTCTATAGCTGTAACATAATCGGTTCAGCTTCAAAGATAATAAAGAAGTCGTAAATTCATAATAAAACTTTGATTAGTGCTGAAAAGTTTCTATTTTCCCAGCAAGATCAAAATAAAAGTCCGTCTTAAAACAGTATTCGTCAAACATTAATACTTAAGTAATTAGTCGCTCAGCAAAAGTTTTCTATACATAAACTGTGTATGTGTATTTCCTAAGATATTTTGATGTTATTTGAAAATACCGAGTTCACCCCCGATCGCAATTCCGGTCCAGAAAATTAAGGAAATCAAGTGCATTTGTGAAAATCTCGAAATGTTTACTCTGGTTTTTTAAAGCAATAATATATAAAGCTAAAGCAGCAGTTATAATTTCACCACCACACAAATCACGAAACCATTGCCTTTACACAATTTTACTGAAACCCACATTCACAAAACCCTTTTGCTTTACGGGCACAGTTAAAAATTTTAGAAAAGACCCCAATAAAACGAACATTAGTTTTATCATCCGTACAGGAATTTACAGGGCCACTCATTTTTTCAGTTTTAATTCTGAAGTCGACAAAATGGTCGTTCTCGTAACGAGAACCTGTGTTAAAAAAAGACATTTATTATCTTTATAGTTAACTTGCCAGTAAAGACGGTATTATACCAGGCAATATTTCAGCAACTTACAATTCAACGCCATTGTGAAACAAGTTGCAGAGGAAACAGCGTGTCAACATACTTCTGTTACGCAACGAAAAACTGCGAAGCCAGTTGCGGAAAAAGTTGAACAGTCTTCTACTTTTGGCATCGTTGCGAAGCCAGTTGCAGCGTGTAACATCTACTGGGCAACGTGATTGGCAACTGTAATGCCACATTGGTTTTTAACTACGAAAAACCGCGTTGTGTCCAATTTTATCGCAGGCAAAAATGAGTTGCGTTGTGCTTTGCGAAAAGAATTGCTTACGTATGACATTTCACCAGCAACTTGGTATTTTTCCTTGTCGTCAGCATTGCATTGCGTGTTGCTGGTAAAATTGCCTAGTGTAACGCGGTCTCTAGCAAAGCTTTTGTTCATCTACTTAGTATTTTACTGGGTAATATTTTGTAAACTCCAAACTAAATTAGGTTTTGTAAAATTTTTAAAAAATCCACCCGTCCCCATCATCTTTTTAAGAATAAAAAAGGATAAACTTTGTATTTCATTTTATGGGGTCTAATACCCGGCAAAGAAAACAACTTTAACCGTTAATTTCCATTTCGAATGAAGGATATTGGGTATTTTGACTCAAATGTAAATTAAACTATAGAGAACTTGACAAAGCTCTTGATTTGTGACAAAGTTTTACAGATACCGCTCACACTCCGTTAATCGTCCGTGCTGCAATCTGCATGTTTTCTTCCCTCTTTAACAAATCCTGTATTTGTCTGGATTGCTCTTCATCTCGACAGATTGCCACAAACACTGCGTCCTTGTGGCGAGCGCGACCTCGAATCTGAACTAGTGCGGTTACTGAGCTCGGAGGATCCATTTGAACAACCAGCTGACAAACCGGTAGATCCAGTCCCTCCTCGGCCACACTGGTGGCGACAACCACTTGATACTTCCCTTCCCGGATGTGGGTAATAGTCTCCTTTTGTTTGTTAACGCTCATACCTGGTTGATTTACAGATGGCAACCAATTAGTAACTAGATGTTTATGCTTAAAATAGGTCTTTACAATAATGATTATGATAATGATAACGAAAACGTTAACGATTTTAACGATAACGATAACGATTGTAACAGTGACAGATAATGATAACAACCACAACAGTAAAATTAACAATAGTGATGGTGCCATTTACTACACATTTAATTAACATTCTCATGATTTGGATGACGTCATCGTTTTCATCTCGATGCGTTTTTGACTGTCTACACGACGACGATACGTATATGTTTTCACTTGGATCCACTTTTGAAAGCGTTTTCAAATTGACGCCCTTTCGCCGAAAACTCTTAGCGTCTTAATGTGGACGTATCGAAATGTATGCGGTTTTGAACTCAAACGTATTAGTGTGGACAGGGCCTTACTGTGCCAGCCCACTATTAGCCTCGTTCTTATATGAAGGCTCGGTTTGCTTTCAGAAACTATGAAATAGTCAGACATGAAGTATTAATCTTGAAGTTTTTAGTATAATCCATACCTCCATCTGTCGAGCGGGTACCGTGGCCCACAATGCACGCACTCTTCACACCACGCCAGACTAATTGAGTGCAGTTAGACAGGAACTTCACCAGACAGTGAGCTGTACGTCGTCTCTTCACAAGCACAAGCGCGAGGGGTCTGGGACGACTATTGTCACTTGACTCTCCCCAGTCCAATTTAAGAAGTTGTTCAATCAATTCCCCTACGCCAGAATCGATTCCCGACACAACCGCGTTTCTCTGAGACCCTAGTAAGAACAGTAATAATTTTTCCAGTCCAAATGATTTTAACTTTAGACGCTGTCATTACTTTCCACAACTGCTTTTAAAAGGAAAAAAGGGACAATCTAAATAAGTACTAATGAAATTCAAAAACTGTTATACCGGCCTCGTAAGGATAAAAAGATGAGCCAGCTTTCGCCCAAAGGTCACACAATATTTATATTGTATGCAATGCTGCCATGTATATATTGCAGTTTGTGGCTAAATTACTAAACTAAACTAAACTAAACTAAACTTAACTACAAGTTTTCAACACTCGGCAGAGCCAAGATTCTGAGCACGGGACCTTGTGGTTGGAATGCAGAGGTCTTAACACGTCCCCGTCAAGTAATATACCTACCAAGCTCTAATACCAATTGTCCATCGGATCAGAAGTTAGATAACGAGAAGGTAAGTGGCCACTCTCAGTGACAAGTTGTTACGCGTGGTTTCAGTTAGGTCGAAAGAGTAGGTCGAGAAATACAAACAGTAACAGTAACAATAACAATAATAACGATAACGATAAAGATAACGATAAAGATAATGGTTATGTGGTTAGGGTAATGCTAATGGTTATGATAATGATAATGATAATGATAATGATTATAAGAGTTTTCATCCCTAATAGTTATAATTGGACTTCACAAGAAAATTCACTTTTACCTTAGTTTATAGTGTGTAGCACGTTAATTATTTCATCAGGAGATATTTACCTGACCAAAAAAGTTGCTCAAGGGAGGACCTGAGGATACTACATGGAAGGCCCATAGTCTCTGCCCAGTCAAAGCCATGGGGTGTTCCGTCGTCCATCAGTTCCCAGAGTCCGTCGATTGCTACTGTCTCCCCGCATTCCTGTACGGTGCACACGGCGTCACACACTGACTGGAGATGAAGAAGAGCGTTGAGTGCATTACCCTCCGAGCGTGACAGCATCATCAAATTATCAATGACGCGTAAGATAGAGTAAATATCTTCACGAGAAAGAACCGCTCCGGCTGGAGGCTGAAAAATGTCTTTGTAATCTTTTAGGTCGCTGACTCTCACGGCCAGATTGAAGCATTTTGTGGCATACTCGACAAGCACATCTAGCAACTTTGATTCTGTTGATGTGTACTGTGTACAAAGGCACACAAGCTTTGCCCTGCTTGTCTTCTCTTCCAAATCTGGAACATTATCGGTCACAGTGTGAAGGGCAGCACCACAAAGATTCAACAATAGCCTCTGTAACTTTTTGACTGTTCGATCGAGGTTAATTTCTCCCGCAGGGGAAGCAGTAAGCCCGAGAATCTTAGGTCTGTGGCGCTGAGACTCCAAGTAGCATTTTTTTATAATCACATTATAAGGATGCTCCTTATTACAATGATGTGCTTCATCCAACACGATCAAACAGACATCGTTGAACCGCAGTGTGCCGTTGTTGAGATGATTCCTGTAGCAGTCAGCGGTAATAACCAAGAGATCATGCTCATATATCTTAGCCCCATGCTCCAATTTCCTCATCTCACCGCAGACAGCACCGATGCGGATAACTCTTCGTCCGCGTTTTGGATCTTGAATCACAATTTGTGAGAGTTCTTTTTTCAAGTAGTCGCTCTGTTGAAGAACCAGCAAAACGCGATCGACCAGGAAGATCACTTGACGAGTTGGGTTCACACTCAACATGTTGGCAATAACAAGCGCGGAAACAAGAGTCTTTCCAGTTCCCGTCGGGAGAAAACAGACGGAGTTTGTTTTCATAGCTTTGGTGTACAACTCGATCTGGTATGAATAAGGTGTGCTTTTCGTACACATGTTGGATTCAAGCGTCAAATCGGTACACAGGTCATTGTGCTCTCGCATGGGTGCCTTCTGAGACTTTGCAACCGTTTGCTCGTGTCTGCTGCTGCTAAAGTGCTCGGTAGCTTGGGATTCCGAGTTCAGATGAACCTGAAAGACAAACGTATCAAGCATTTGTATTGTAAAACTATTTATAAAGTCTCGTTAGTGAAGTGCTGACCGCGGTTTGTAATGACAGTTGGTGATCATGTGGATACCTTATAGAGAAAGCTACAATTCTTAACTCGTTTTCTACTGGCAAGAAATAAAAACTTATGATAAAACTTTAATCCTAATATCTAAAACTTTTTTAAACAAATCTAATTTAACGTAATTGAGGAAAATCCCGTCAAAGTACGAAAAGTACCAGCTTATTACACAACAATCGAATACACGACGAATGGAACCAGTATATAGAAACCCGTCATGGCCAACGCTCAACGAGGAATAAAGTCTCAAATACATTTCCGTCACACAAAGTGTAACAAGAACTTTGTTTAGGTGTAATCATTTGTTGTATAAATTAAATTTCTGGGTATGAAGCATAAAAAAACCTGACTGTCGAGAAAAATCAAAAAGATTTCCTACAAGATTTTATTTAGGCAAAATCTCTGGTTTCGCTGTTGATATCAAAATGTGTTTTAAGACATTCTCCCTGACAAAAAACATACTGCCCTACACCACTTTAAATAGAATGCCATGCACCACTGTCAGTCTGGGTACCACGTAACTAGGCTGACGCTCGGGTGATAGCAATCTGGCTTTGAGGAATATTCTTTGGCCACTTGGGTTTTCCTCCTTCCTTCCGTCTGCCAAATTTGTCCAATTAAGACGTAAATAAAGATCATTCTGATTCCTCTTCCTCTTCTAGTGAGTACAATTTGTCATAATAAGCCAGTAAATAATACTCAAAGCTCTAGTTGGGAATCAAACTCAAAAGTTTCCGTAATGCTAGGCGGATGCTCTATCACTGAGCTACAAGAGTTGCTACAAGTGAACAAGCTAATTTTATAAATTCAAGATCCACACACCAGCCTCCCGTGGAGTTGCTGTCACATTCAATATCAGGTAAATTATAGCGTTTCTAGGCTTAGACAATAATTGTGAGTAAATTTTATCTTGAAGAACCAGTAAATAATACTCAGAAAATACGTCTGAGCTCTAGTTGAGAATCAAGCCCTATTATTCTTATTCCTGCTTCTAGTCTTACTCATATTTGAAGTATTGCATACCTTACAGTAATCACAGAATGTTGGATAATCTCTGAATACCATCTTTGCCAATCTGTTTCTATGTTTTGTACTTTTGAAGTGCTCCTCTGTTTGAGCGCTCGAGTTTAATGGCACCTTGCAGTACTGACAATATCTGACGCAGTTTTCCTGTGAGCTTGAGGAAGATGTAGGACTGAAACTGTGGGCTCGGGGCCGGCCATTCAGTTCTCTGGTTATTGACTGCGCGCCTTCCGAACAGATGCTTTCTCCAAGACCCACAAGGCCACTGCTTGAATACGATTTTGGAAATGAAGCAAACCTGATCGGTTTTTCATCATACCCATTTAAACTTCGTTTTCGTTCCTCGCCAATAACTCCTGGACCGCGGTCGCGAATACCTGGTCTTTTTGGAGGATTTAGAACCCACATTGGGGACTTCGAATCTTGTATTCTATAGATAATTCCCTTCTTTTCCAAGTGATAAAGATGTGCGTTAACATCTTTCTTTGTGGCAAGTCCAAGAGCCTTTGATATTTCAAGTGAACGTGATGGCCGATTAACGGTGCGAAGGAACTGCACGATTCTTTGTTGGAGTTCGGGCACGCGTCCACTGAAAGTCGTTGATGTAAAACATGATGGTGGTGAAGAGGGTGGACTAAAAGAAAATATCTGCTGTGGAGAGGAGTTTTCTTCATCAAGTACAAACCCAACTGAGCTGTTGATACGCGGATCGGATTTGTAACTAGAAGCTTCTCGTGAAAGTGGTGAAAGCAGCTTGCCCTCTTCGTAACCATTCAATTGCTCATGCAGAGAAAATTCCGTATGATCTTCTCTTCCATAGGAACCGATTGATGGAGGAAGTTGTGGCTTTAAATAGTCTGGAGGGCTAGAGGGATACGGAGAACCATTTGCGGAAACAAAGCAATTGTTATTGTTAGAAAAGGTAAGAAGATCTATTCTTTCTTCTATTGATGTTGTTGGGCACGTACTTCCAAATCTTTGCTGCTGGGAGTAAGTTTCATTTCTGCTATTCTTTTGAGTACAAATCTGATCTGATCTGACATCTTTTAGTTCTAATGAGTTTCTATAACACTGTCCCTCTGATATACGGACCGGATGTTGCAGGGCAGTATTTTGAAAAGAAGAAAAATATTGGCTTCCTATTCCATCACTTGGACTTGTGAATGTGTTTTCGATTTCAAACTGTTTCGTATCTTCGTCATGGGTTAGAGGGTAAAACTGAAAATTGTTTCGCATCGGACTTTGAGCTTCCTGTGTTCTAGGGCGGCCAAAGCCGACAGTTAGAGGTCCCAATCCAGCACTGGCTTCATGTTTCACAGTTTTAGTTTCATAACCATTTGTGTAACACGTGACGTCAGATGTTGGCGCTCGAAATGGATCATGGGCATGTTTTTTGTGGTGTTGCCATTGTCCCTCATCACTGCTATTTTCATCAATGGAACTGGAACTGGAACTTCTCTGATCGTTTTCTCCATTTATAACTAAAAATAAACAGATTTAAGGACTATGTAAGTGCTATTCTGTACCAACAAAGTGGGCCTGTAAAGGAGTATCTCCTTGTTTATCATTTTTAAACATTACATTCTCTAGATGTCTACAACTCTCTTTCTCTCCTGTCGAAAGTCATATCTGAAGTAAAATGAAAAGTTATAGAAACGAAAAATGTCCCAAATATGTTAAGTTAAAGAACACGCTAGTAAATCAGCAGGAATACAGAAAGAGTACACTAATTGGTATTGATACATATGCCTTGAAAGGAAATCGAACCCACATCTCCCTGTTTTCTAGTCAGGAGTGCTAACCACTGCCACCACGATGGCAAAGCAGCAGTTTCATGATAAGTTGAATTGGCTGGGGGCCTGGCCGGTCCACTTCGATTGAATTGTAAGTGCAGCAAACACTAGGATTGTGTGTTTCGCCTCAACACAAGGCTCAGATCCACTGAGTAATACCAAACGTTGGGCATATATAACAACAACGCAACTATATCTAAATATATATATATATATCTATATATGTTGTAAAGTGATATGAAAATATTCTTGCCAGAAAATAGAAAATATTCTTATGCACTAACCTCCAATCAGTAATGGTGCTAGAACGATGATGATAGACTCAATGTTAGAAAAAGAAAACACAACACTTTTCAAAAATAAACAAGTTGTAAAAATTGTTAACTTAACAGCATTTTCATTCAGACTTTGAATATTTGTTTGTGTAATGGAAGGAATTGAATATCAAGTTTTTTAGTACCTGTTCCACTCATTGTACGAACAACGACAATCCTCAATTTTTTAGTATAGTTGTGTTATCAGACTTGCTATAGTGTACCCTAAACGCGTCTAGCACCAAACTAACGCTATATATCTTCTCCTCTGGTGACGCTTTATTAATACATGACATATGAAATTTATTCTTGGAAAACGATTTACACTGTAACGAAAACAATCTTAAGGTTGATTCTCCGATGATGTATCTATTTTTAGATATTTAACAAAAAACAAAATATGAATTACAGAATAGGAAACAGGGTGTTCTCTTCCTCTGAAATGTTAACTGCCATTGAATTCAACTTAATTTTCTTATATGATCCTCAAGCGGTACATGACAGTGTTAATTTAAATAGCTTTTGTTAAAAGTAGCTCTTTCCTGGAAATGGGGATGTCGATCATGCGCAGTATATTTATCTTTGTCTGTGAGATATGTTTCTACAGCAATTAATAAAATGTGCATGTCAGCTAGTTTTTACAACAACATTCGTTATGCCTTTACCTACGTTGTTCTATTGCTGTCCAGATGTTGCTTACCTTGGAGAGCCTTATTTACCCTTTATAAAAGCTACAGGAGCAAAAATATTACCATATTTTTAAACATAATGCCAAACTCGTGATGTTTTTAGTTGTTATCTTGTTTGTGTATACGAATTCGTTATACGAAGTCTTTTTGCTACGCTCAATCTAAGATTGAAAACACACTTGCTTTCATTACTGATCATGCTTGGATTCAATACTACACAGCCAAATAGGTCTACTATAGTAAGAGTTAAAATGAACGAACTGGTAGAGATTCTTAGGGTAACGTCAGCAGCTCCTCATCACAAGTAAAACTTTGTTAGGATATGTAGAAATTCAAAATTGTAATTGTTGATAAAAATGGTACTCTCTTTACTAATCAAATCTTTAAGCTACAAAAACGACAAGCGCCATATTTGAATATTCTCTTAATTAAGTTTTAAACTTCTCATATAAGAAGAACTTCACTTTTTACATTCTATGTTTTTTACTTAACTATATCCCGAACTGAAAATTTGTATAAGTTATGTAAGGAAAATTAAGATGCTCAGGTGAATATGGTGAGGTAACATTTAGATGGTAACTCAATATGAGTCAGTCGACGCCATTAACTTCACAATTTAACCAAACTCAGACGCAGTAATATTCGTGACAAATAGGCACTTGCAATAAAGATGTCTTACTGGGCGGGAAATCTTATATAGTCTGGAGTTTAAAATCACTTCTTAGAAATGAGTCATTCCATCTAGTGCTGACTATTCTAATACCAAATGAGCCGTAACAACTATTTAACTCCAGCGGAACGAAAAATAACGTTGGTAAACAAACATTTATCTTGTTACGTTTTACCAGCAGTCCAATCATCTAGGTATCAACAACGCTCCGCGTTCTTCTCATTTTCAAATACAAGATTAATTTTCTATCTGTGGTCATCAATTTTTGTACATATAAATGAAATCAATAAGCAGCTGGGTAACGTTTAAGCAATGTATTTTGCAACATTGCGTCTTTAGTTTTTAGATCAAGATTGAAGTACCAAAGTACAAACCTCAACAAACCGATTTTCCAATTTGTTACGATCCTTCAACAATATGTAAACAATATTTGTTGGTGACTCGATAGGTGTCTCAGTGCAGATGGTGGCAGAGATTTACAGCAAAAAATTCACCGGGTGAAACTGAAAGGGTGGAATTAGAAAATGCTACATGCTTACATGTACACACTAAAGTTTTTGAAACATATCAAAAAGTTGAGTAAACTTTTTGTTAATGTAGTAAACTGAGACAGCAACCAATTAGTTTCAATTTACAGTTCAAACCTCTTAGGCCTTTGAAAACCTTAGGATATACTCTACTCAACTTCTAAAGAATAATTTAAAATTTCTACAGCTCATAGCGAATAGAAATTTGCTCACTGTGTTAAGTATTGATATAAATTAGAGTCATGTTAATTAAACACTCGTCACTTGACAAAAATTCCATTGATATATGTACATATTTATACCCTGTTTGGCAAATACCTTTGGAAAATTTAATGTATAATGTTTTTTTCAAAGATATTGCTCTGTTTAGTTGCTTAAATCCAGCTATGCGATGTAAACAAACTCAGAAACACTAGCAACAAAAAAGCCAGCTTATGTAAATTCGAACTTCTTAAATCCAAACTCTGCTTTTAAAATGACTTCTCCCTCTGGAAAAAGAAAATAAAACATTGAACGATGTAGGATTTGGCCATGCAAAAAACATATTTTTGATAAGAATGAATAAAAATAAATAATGAATAATGAATCATCTCCTTGATAGAAATAAACTACAAAAAGCAAACCCTTTTCCAGGAACTCATTGTTCTTCAATGAAAAACAGACGCTGCAGAAAACAAAAGCAAAAACGATAAGAACTTCCAAATATGAAAAAATCTTTTCTAGGTAACTCTATAACGCAGCCAAGACTGAAGCAAACCGTACATTTTTTAAGGAAGGTTTGCAGATTTTCGACAACAAAAATTCATAAGTTATTTGTCAACATGGTCTGCCTTTTTTCAAAAGCAATTTTATGGATTAGATAAGAGTCCATCGAATTACTCAGTTTACAAATTCAACATCGCAGTTGTATAAAATACTACATCGATTCTGGCCTCGTAAGCAGATTAAAATACCCCAAAGTGTTCTACATTAAATGATATAGAAAACGGATTCTACCTTTGCGGTGCCGGGTTAGGTAATTGTTTCTGTTCTTCGTGAAAGGTGCAGCTGTCAGCATATCAAATATTTTTCAGTTTTCGAAGCAGAATGTGGCAACTTAAAGCAATACAATGGAATTTATAACATTCGCAGCTGTTTCTTTACATCATTTTGAGCAAAAAAGATTTTGAACTGAGTGCGGTACGATAAATCTTTTAACTTAATGAAACTTATCCCAATGCACTTATCAATACAAATGAAATCAAAACAACTTATATTCACTAATAACCCAATATTCTCTGACGGAAGTGATTCCCGAAGCAAAACATATATGTATCAAATAATCACATGAATGGCTGATCAAATGTACGCAACATGAAGTCATGGAATAAAAATGGAACCGACAAAATCTTCATAGCAGTCTCGTAGGATTGTTTGTAAACAACATGAATGAACGTAGAACGTTCAATACAAGAACAAAGAACAAGAGTCAATGCTACAACGTTTATCATTCTAGATGAATTTTAGTTTTGTAGTTCAAAGAGAAATCTTAACTATCGTATCAAAAAGTTGACAAAAAGTATTTAGAAAATGACTGTATAGCAACACTGAATCATGCGGAAAAGCATGTGATATAGAGCGTATTCAAGCTGTATTATTTTTCTTTAAATTATATTTTATGATTCAGGTTCTTTCACACCATTACACATCAAAAATAACTTTTGCAAAGACAGCTTTAGTTGAATTCAGCTGGAAAACCTTTGCTTAACAAACTATTTTATTCTATAGTTACAGAAAAGATTGAAAAATTACTGTACATTATTTCATTAAACTAATCATTAAGACTGTTTTCTTCAGAAAAAGGAAGTCGTATGATCCAGGATGTTTTTCAAAGGTTGGAAACGAGAGACTCTAAATTGATGTAAACCAGTAATAACTTAAGGTTAAGGGGCTGACTTTCATTTGAAGTTCTGCTTAAATCACTGAAGGTTAGGACGTTTAAAAGAATATCGTCAAAGGAGCTTCTTTCTTTGTATTTTTTGACAAAACCAAAAACCCTGGACAAAAAAAGGATCTTAAAATAGAAAGGAATCAAACTGCTTGCTTGTATGTATCATTTACACCCATATTTTTAAAAAAAGACGTTCGATACATCTAGAGCTGTGTTACTGGCCGGTGAGAATAAGTTAATTTTCCATTAGATTGAAAACGTTATGAACTAAAACTAAGCAATCTGAAACTTAGCGTGACCTCAGGAAGTAGGTACGATTTTAATTGTTTCGTTTCTTTCCATGATACTATCAAATATCATGGAATATTAGTTCCTTCCTTCTCGAATAAACAGCTCCACCTTCCTACAGATTTTCACAACATAAATAAAATAAAGATTGTCTCCTATCTATTTATTTTGTGACTGGTTTTCAAGCAATTTGGATAGAGTAAGATGTTCATCAATTCAGTAAAAAGAAACATCTTTTTTTCAGAAAGACAACCACAACTCTTTTCATTTCTTTTGCATTCTAAGTAAAAAATAACCAGTGGGTAGAGATGAAAATAAAGATTTTGTCTGTCTAAAAAAATGCTAAATATACAATAACACTTTTAAGAAACTGATATATTTGTTTCAATTGAGTATAGAACTGCTCCATCAAACATTGCAGAGGCACTATAAAGCTCTGTGTAATAAACTCAATTAAATTAAAACCCTAAATGATTAAGCTATTAATTTTTGGTATTGTATGTTAGCAAACAAATAAATATAATAAAATAAGAAAATTCCAATCACACCAGTCTTTAGTGCAAAGCATTACAAGAGCATGAACGTTCAAGAGCAGAGTACATTCTGTAGCCACACTGAATAAATTTTCAAGAAATGGATATTAAACAAAGAAAACGTCTTTTTTTTACAAAACCTAATCATTTACCTAACCGTTAATATACTTTTGGCGACCAAAAAGTAAACCTTAAGAACGAAATGATATGAAGCAATTCAATTTTAAACGGACTAAATTGTGTTTCATGTCTTGACGTCAGTCAAGATTCAAAGGAAAACTCGTTGTATTAGTGGATGAAGGTTGTAACATATCAGCCATGCACTAACAGATCAACGGTACATTTAGTTATAACAAAAATATAGTGAAACTATAGAGTAGAACTACTAGGAAGAAACGTTGTCAAAGCCAAAGCAATTTTAAGGCCAGTTTGCATATATGATCAGCTAGTCCAAGTAGTACTATATCAGGTTGAATATGTCCAAAAGCGTACAAACTATAAATCTACTTTGCAGCAAAATCTGTTATTGGTTTTGAAGCATTCTTCTTTGATCATTCGTAATCAGTTGTACAAGAGGAAGAACACTAGTTACCATATGAACACCTTCAGCCATAACAAGTGTAGAAGGACATTCATGAATATTTGCTAATCCCCTGAAAGACAGCATGAAACAATAAGAATGGGGAAACTTAGCTTATTCTCATTATACCAACAAGTTTTGGAAAACCTTAAATTTCTGACAGTGTAGGAAAAAGTAAAGGATGTTTTGTATATGTAAGTAAGTGTTAATAACATCAACACAAGATCCAGGAACCTTAAACTGAATAAATCTATTGGAGTCCTTTATGTTCTTCAATCCATAATAAAGAGTGAAGGTTACACAGCAGACAAGCAGCAAGGTCTCTGTCAAGATAATCTTTAAATCTGGTTTAGGTGCGTTTAAAAAGCGATGTCCAAAGAGACTATCCATCACTAAACAGAATCGAAAAGAAATCCTCTGATGGGAATGAGTTCCAGACTTACGGTGTTTGATATGATGCGTTCATTTCAACGACATTGTGGCTCTAATTCAGTTAAGAAACTGTTGTTGTACAATATGGAACGTCTTATATTATTCCCTTCTACGTACAATGCTATCAGTCGTTTTTTGTCGAAGCGAAAAAACCTGTATGAAGTTCATGCAGAGAGAAGATCAAGAGACAATATTCACAGACTAAGAGCATTTTACTTGCGTTTAGAGGCTCTATGGCAATGATGGTTTTTTAAAGCTCTAATACTGACGACTTATTTGTGACCTTCGAGACATCATTGTGCTCGAATCTCAGTTGAAGTCGGTTTATCGAGGAATTAAATAGAGCTAGTGTACCTTGAACAGACAAGACATCGCTCTCTGTTGACGGTGTGATTGAGTTAAGTTTGTGGCTTCTGAAGTAAGAAGATCCGAGTTCAAAATACATTTGATGCAGCTTGTGACTGCGGTTAATGTTACTGGTAACACTTCAGTATTACTGAAAAAGGCAGGTACTGAAACTAGACTGAATTTGCCTAATCGTCAATTGAAACTAGTAAGTATCAAAACATAAAGAAGATTAAAGTTCACTGTATAAAAACAATTTTTTTTATCAGGGACCATAGCTACATCACATGTACATTTTATGTCAGTGGTGCAATTTTCTATATTTGCAGAGCTTAGCCAGCAGTCTTGTTCCGAACTTGATCTCTTACCACAAAACTAGATTTGGCACGGTACAAAAGTTGAATGCAGTCGTCGACCTGAAGAAGGACATCGATAACTGCATTTACGAAACAAGCTTTCATTCATTTTGGAGCGGATACTGACTGAGAGGTCTTGCATTAGATTACAGTTATTCAGTAATCACGTTCTATGTGCATGTCATAGAGTGAGTATATTATAGAATAATAAAAAGCATACAGCACACCTGAAGCTGTTTCTCCGTTAACCAAGTTGCAGCTATCGTCTGACTGAGACTCATCCTGAAGGAGAAAATCTTCCATTGTTGAGTAACCGTTCACTTTGTTTGATGTACCTACATCAGGAACCATACTCACTTGGTTGGCACTATGAGGCTTCCGTCCATTGACCAAGATACTCGAGTTCAAAGTACATCGACTCTCGTCAACGAATGATTTGCCACGATGCTTAATAACATGACAACATTGCGGCTGCAGTTTGTAGCCGTTGTGTTTCTCCAAAGCCTTCTCCCTCTTTTTATGATTCTTCCCTTCGAAATGGTCCAAAGCTGTTATTTCAGAAGTTAAAGTTACATTGCAAATTTCACAGTGGCGGGAAAAATTAGACCCTTTCTTTAGTAATTCTTCGGCTCTTTGTCTTGTTGATAGTTTCTTTTGGTGATTTTTACCTTTTTGGTGTGAGATCTTCTGCTCGGGAGAGTTGAGTGAAACGTCACAGATTTCACAGTACATGTATCGTCGTAATGTTGTGCGAAAGAGAATTTAAGATCACAATAAACAACAACAGCTTCAGAACGACTTCCTGAACAGCTTGGCAGCAAAAACTGAACCCTTAATCGATTAGCTTTTTAGTTTTAGATTGTTTGAGACTTTGAAAAACTGTTCGTAGTTTTGGAAATAGGATGGGAGATTTTGCGGAACTTGCTAGCTTGTTTTCTGTAACTTACAAAGCGTTCAACCTCATTCGAGTTTTGTTCCGACTTCCGCTTTCAAAATAACTGCTATTATTTATATGTTCAAAAGGAAAATGTATCAATCTGAAATTTTGCTTTTTTGAAATAAATGCTACCCAAACACCCAGATAATGCTACACCTTAACTTCCCCAAGAAATTTTCCCATTTAATCAAAATAATCGTAAGATTCTCAGAAATAGCTATTATTGTTTACAACGCTTTCTTTTAGAATTGAGATACTTGGAAAATCCCGCAAGACGCACTTTCGGCAAAGGTCATTTGGTTTGCTATATTTCTTCAAGAAAATTGTTTAACTCTCTGTACCTTTATAAAAAACCCAAAGCTTTGAATTCAACTTTTATATATCTTTACTGTTTAAAAATTGTTTATAGAACAACAGGCTAAAGTCGGTCGCTTTCAACTGCTGAAAATTTGAAGTAGTGCCAAGTCACGCTCGGTAAAAAGCACTGAGGCGAAGCCGTTTTCCAGGAAAACCCGGAAATAGAATTGATAAAATATGCAAGGCAATAAACATAAATTAAACGAGACACTAATTTAAGATTTAAAAAACCTGAAAGAGTCTGAGACAGAGCTATAACGACGACCATCCACAGGTTCAAATTTTAGTTTCTTCTTTACAAAAGAATTGATTTCTAATCATACAGCCGATAACGCAAAACGTGAAGATTCGTTGTGCAGTGCCAGTGATTGCTGGCACGTAGTGTTAAGTTGAAATTCGACAAAACCTCGGAGTTTAAAGCACTTTCGTATGTGCATAATCTGTGAAATGTTTCATTTGTTAACGGTCATCAGTTCTTCAAAGTCAATGAACTTGGCCGTCACGCACATCAAGTCCACTAGCTAGCGCCGTTGTAATATAAATGTAAAATGTTTATCCGACTACACTAAAAATCTTGACACAACATTATAAAAGTGATGCTTGAAATGAATAGTTTTTAAAAAAACTGTTCAATGCGTCGGCGAGAAAAATACAAACTTGAAGAAACAGTGGTAAA
>JAOBYJ020024247.1:0-11875 GCA_025403565.2 Palythoa heliodiscus
TTGTCATTGTCTCTGTCAAAAACCTAGAACGAATTTTGAACAAGTGCATGAACGTCGGCACAGAAATTTGTTTACTTTATGCTTCAAGTTTCAACAACACAGAGCGTGCATTTTGTCGCAAGGAATATCGCATGAAATGCGTTTTTGTTCTATAAATTTCTTTGATAACTCGTTTGCAAATAGATAAGCGGATCGATAACAATATTTACAAAATTTTGCATTCAGCATGAAAGAAACTACTGAATTCTGAAGTGCATGATGCGTTTGCCATATGGCAGAACTAATTTTGAAAAAAGAGCCTCTTGTTTTTTTTTAATAAAACCTGTTTTTTAGCTGGTAAAGCCAGTTTGTTTTACAAAATTCAAAATGGCATCATAATTTTATGATTTCCAACTTTGATTTAGCATAAGCAAAGCAGATCACTACAACAATGCTACACTTCCTGAATTCCTTACTTATGAATGCCACTTCAGCGACAGCACTCATACCGCATCGGTAAGCTAGCCTAGCTTTCGTGACTAGCTTGCTAAACAAATTACGCTCGCAACTGATAGAGTTACGAAAAAGATTGAGTCATTGGTGTATCAAAACAGCGGTAATTTCCATGAAATATTGCTCTGCCGCATTGGAAGAGCATTGTTGCTTTTCTATCGTTCGATTTACTGGTAAAAAACAAAAAAAAAACTGGAAAATTAAAGGGTTAATTGACCATCGACCGGAGAAAGTCTTGTGTTTGGAAAAATTGACCATTTTCATACTCTTTGTTTGCCATCGTGATATACATTTTTCACATGCAAAGTTGCTGTTTGAAGTGACAAAAGCCCTGCCGAGAAGTACTCTCAAAATTATTTGCGAAATCGGGGGACATTTTCGGAAACGTTTCTTGCCTATCCCAGTTGAAGTACAGTGGAACTCAAATTAGAATTAATAAGTTGAAATCAAAGTTAATTCAAAGTGAGAACAAAGCTTACAAAACTCGACAACAGTTACTGTGTAACAGTTCTGACGGAAAAGGCAATTACGTTGGACAAGTGAGAACATGTAAACTAATCAGTCGTGAAGGTGAGCAGATCGCAATTTTAATAGGTTTAACGACTCAACAAACTAATGATTTCGTATTTAGTTATTAACTGACCTGAAATGATCGTTTCAGCAAATGTTTTAGTTAAAGCTCAGAACGTGACAAAAATTAAAATTTCTAAATGCCTTCTGCCGGTCATAGATAGCGTAGAATAAACATAATCTCCAACGAGAAAATTCTACAAAATCTTGAAGTTTTTTGCATATAACTTCAGCAGCACTTATACAGCCAGACAAAAGGAAAACGATCTGGGTTGGAGACATCTTTTGAAATATTTCTTATCTCGATCAGTTGCATGGAATGTCGGTTGCTGCGTTGAGTTATAGAAACGTCAACGGACCTCTAGGAATTACTGTATCACCACAATCTCCCTCGATAGAATCAATTCAAGCTCGTGCAGAGTACAGACAACTACGGAGTCTCTTCTTAGTACTAAACTCAACTTATAGTAAAATTGTTATTGCAGAAACTTTCGCCTTTTCAGGATCCAAATGTAAAGATTATCAGGGACCTAAGATCAGAAATTGAAAAGTTGAAGGACATCATCCGCAGAAGCAATCTGGGGGTAAGTGTCTGATTTGAATTAATTGTTTTTTCTAGTCGCTCATTTTACGAAGGCCTCAAATATGGTACTGTGGTTTATTACCATCAATGACTTACGGATATCAGCACGCGCGACAACGTCACGGCACAGTGACGGATTAACGCTAAAGGATAGATCCAGTTACTTCGTGAGCTTTTTTAGACAAACCTTTGAGTAACCACAGGTTTCATATTTGACCCTAGTTATGAGAATACTACAGTGCTATCAGTAACTATCAACATCATTTACTATAACTAATGTAAGTTTGTAGTCAGGATTAAAACTTCAGTACTGTATTTGTATTTGAAGGCTCAGAATAAAATAGAAGATGACGTAACCCAGGTAGCGCAGAAACTTGAAGAGAACCAGGCGAGAGTGGAGAAACTCACGAAGGACTGGACCGAGAAATGGAAAGAGGCTAGGGAAATCATGCAGGTATGGACAGGAAACTTTACCGGTTTTAATAGCAATATTTAACATTTTTGTCAAGTTTGTAATTGGTTCAATTTCTAAAGTCCTAGCTGTAATTGAAACATTAGCAAACCTCGAGTGTGCTAGTAGAGTGCGTGTTTAGTAAGATGGTAGGAACTTGTTTCCTACTATCTCTTAATTAATTGACCTCATGTTGAGCTTATTTTCGTAAGATCTCCTTGTAGATACACCTCTGACTCGTATAGTTAAATTGAAATTTACATTACTTTCCTTACGTAAGTTTACGAGTTTAAAAATCTGTTCCTGTGATAACAACGACAGGAAAGCGAGCTGGCTTTACGACGGCAAGGCTCATGTGTTGTTCTGGTTGATCTCGAGCTTCCTCATCTGGTGCGGTTGGAGGAAGATCCTCTGCGGACTGAGATTATGCTCTATCGACTGATGGTAAGTACAGTGAAAGCCGAACTCTCCAAAAGCTAAGTTATACAAACTCTGGATGCATCTTTGGAAGCTACGGCTACACTCCTGTGATCAATGATCAATTTGTAGAAATTAATAAGAAAATTCGATATGAATGTGAAATTTAGTACGGAGCATTCTTCACGAGGACGTTTTAAAAAGTGTTCTTGAAAAGTGGTTGTTTGTTCTATTTAGAAACCGTTTACTGTTGTAGTACGCTGTTTACAGTTTGAGTCGTGGTCTGTGAACAAGATCAAGTAAATGAAGAAAACGAGGGGAAGAGAGAAGTTGAAAGGAGCTGGACAGGACCCCCTGCCCTCTTTACTTCCCAATTCCCCTCTCTTTCCTCGCACTGAGACCCTGTTCACAGGTTAGATGAGTTGTGCCACATTTTTGGTAGAGGTTATATGTTTCTTGTTGCAATTAACAACTGTATATTTTAACAAAGCATGGTAAAACCAGGATAGGAAGAGAGGACGCACACAATCCTCAGGATATTGGTAAGAAGCAACTCTTTTATCTTGGCTTACATTAAAGTATGTTACAGTAATTTTTATTTAGCAGAAGTAGCGAACCTTACTTTTTAAGTTTTTATAGATGAAGTGTGTGCCAAGTTATAGTTTTGAAATGGTGAAAATTATTCTTCTTTAGTGTTTAAGTTATTAGATGAACTGAAGAGTGTTTCTTTTAATGTCCAGAATTTTCCTTAAGAAGCTGTGTTACGTAAAGCTGCAAAAGCTAATTAAACCTACCTAAACTGTACGACTGTTTCAAATTTGCTCTTTGAATTCCCCATATAATATAGAAAAACCTATTCCCGCCTCCTTTTGCGTTGTAGTACCGAAATAAATTTTTTCCTGCAATTGTAGACACTATCTAATATGTGTTTTTGTTAAGTGAAAGTTTTATAAATTCATTCCCTTGTTGAATGTGAGAGTCATAATTTCCTCTTTGACAATATTGAAATTGAAATTTTGTTCTTCCTAAATTACTGGACTGTTTATTGCTAATTATTAATTCTGTGTGGCTAACGGTAACAATAACTCTATTCGTAACATTAACTTCATTCATGGCGTGACAGTATTAATACTAAGGGGTTTTTTTGCGGGGTAACAGTGTTGGAAGGCGAAGGCATTGGCAAAGAACACTGTATCATCGAGTACACCAAGAAAGATGTTTTTGTCGAACCGCTGAGCACCATGTGTTGGGTGAATGGGGTTTTAGTGTCACAGACAACTAAACTGAACCAAGGTAAGTTTCTGTTCCTGGTTATCCATAACTTTAAGCAGATGGTTCATTTGAAGCACTATTTGATGTTCAGTAGTCGCGTATTCTGGACAAAAAGTTATATGCATCCATTTTGATTTCTTTTAACTTTGTCCACTTCATCAATATTTCGCAGTCGTAAAATGTCAAGTCACGTTACCATATCACTGAGCAACCACTGTGAATACTCATTAACTTGTTCTGCCGCTGTTTAATGAAAGAGTTTCCATTCAAATTCGTTTGTCTGGAAATATTTATACATAGTTCCTAAAGAAATTTTTTACATAGGATTGCATTTTAGTTACAAAAATTTACTATCGGGCATATCAAGAGAGGGAGATGCTAATCTGTCTCTCTAAGTGGGCAGCATCTATACTGTAGGTAAACTTGTTCTCGTTTCTTAGATAAACTGTTGAAATAACATTGGAAATACTTTGCAAAGACCATAACCTGTCATTTTATCGATAGTTAAAGAAATGCTCTCTATTTGTGGTCCCATCTTTTTTTCTGTGCAGGAGACGTCATTGTTCTTGGAAAAAATGAAGTGTTTAAGTTCAACTTCCCAGTTGAAGCAGCAAAACTAAGAGAGAAAAGGCGATCCTTCATTCTTAAGAAGGGGGTAAGTAAACCTTTCTTGTCATTTATTCTGCATGATTTTGCATGTTTGTATTCAGCTTTTAAGCCGGTCATTCCATTCAAACTCATAATTAAGGGCAGACAGAACCACTCAAACACTGTATCTACTCATCACGTTAAATATATATTCTAAGTCAACGTGAACAGTTTTAAATATTAACACTTTTTCTCCATTTTTAGGAATCAACGGAATCTCTGACCAGCTTTTACTCTAATTTACGAGGCAGCATTAGTGATCTGGCATTACGTGGTAGTCATGGAGATCTAAGCTTTCGTTCCGAGTCACCAACACACGTCACTGTTGACTCTGGGTGGGTATCTAAATCATCATTGACGGGATTGCTTTCACACTTTTGAAAATTAGAAGAAGTGATATTTGACCACAGATAACTTCAAGTTCATATATTTCCAATTCATATTTTTCCAGAATAGCTAATATCAGCAAATGTAAAAACTTTCGCGAGGGGTCTTATTAGACAGTTCTCAGTACCGTGTTCTTATGACATAATTCTTACTAGAAGATAAATCTTTTAATGCTAGCATTTTGATTGGATCATGTTTAGTGTTCTAAATCAGAAAAAGAACTTGCTGACGTTTCAATCGTCTTTCTTGTTAGTTATTCGATTTTGTTTGCCTTCAGTGTCGAGGAAGATCTTGGAGAAGGCGTTGTTTCAGACCGAACCAACCTTGATGAACTAAAGTAAGTGCAATGATATTATTTTGTAACTTTCTCCAGAGTAATATTGTACCTCTTTCGGTCAAGTCGCTCCACTCACTCACTCCGGTTTGTTTGATTATTTCGTTATTTCAATTTAAAACAGGATTCAGTTATCAGACCTTATAGCAAAGCACAAGGAAAGCGAAGCTCGAAGAGTAGAAGTAGAGAAGTCTTATCAAGAGGAAATAATGTCTAAATGGAAAGAAATTGAAGAACAAAAGGATGTCATCCAGGAACTTCGCAAACAACAAGATATTAAAGCGGAGGAAGCACAACGTGAACTTGATAAAATGAGAGCGGTTTTCGATGAGCATAGCAACAAAGAGAGACAGTCTCTAGAAAAGGAAATGCATGCTTTAATTGAGCTAAAGCACGAAGACCGCATTTCACGAGGAGGTGATTCAAATGAAAGGTCTTGGCAAGTTGTTAAAGAAAAGACAAATCTTTCATCGTATTTGGAAGAACTTTGGAGCACAATCGAACATTCAGAACTGAGGTTAGCTGAACTACAGCTTCAAATGAATGAAACTGTAGAACAAGCTGAGATAGATTTGTTGAGGCAAAAAGAAAGGTTGAACTGGGAAGAACAAGACGAGCTTAACAAAATTAATGCTGAGAGAGTAATGTTGGAAGAATTAAACAGCAAATTGTTGGAGACCTTTACAAAGTCAGAAGCTAAACTAAAACAAAGGAAAGAGGATCTAGAAAACAATATCGAAATAGGTTATCGTCAATTGAACGAGTTTGAAGACATAATTAAACTCCTTGAAGAGCATCAACAACATTTTTTGGATAAAATAGATATTGATCCAAAAGAAGTAGAGAGGAAGTTGTTGCAAGAACGAAAAACTGAACAACAGAAAATAGGTGAACTCAAAAAGAGAGTCTCAGCTTTTGAGCAAGAAATCGGTTACGGGTTGGATGGTGTTGAAAAAAGTAATCTAGAGCAAAGATATATGTACCTTGAGAGAGATCTAAACAACTTGCGCTGTCTCAAAAAGGAGAAACAGGAAAGTGTAGAGGATTCTAAGAAGGAACTTTCAGGTTTGGTATCGAAAGTAGAAAAGTCTCGAAAAGAGTTTCTTTCAAATGAAGAACAACTGTCACAAGTAAGACAGCAGTACTTGTCTTGTCAAATGAGACACCAAGAAAACCTTCATACTAGTCTTGAAATTCTTAGAAAAGCAGAGAATGTCAAACTCTACAATTTAGAGAATGAGAAGAATGAATGTGTGTTAGTTTTACAGAAGGAGTATCAACAAATGGAAGATGTGGTATCAGATGCTTGCAATGGCTCCTATGTAACGGATTCAGAGCAAGAACTCTCTGTGAACGATATTATGGAAGCTCAGAAAGGCGTTGTGTTGAACTTGATCAAGGATAAAAGAGGTCGTGTTGGAGCTGGTGGGAGTCATGATGTAGCAGACTATCTGACGCGACGTGCGAAGTTTGAAAAAGATCAAGAAAGAATAATAGAGCAACAGAGGAAGGTTTCGGAACACATACTTGCGGACATAAAAGAAAAAGAAAGTACTGTCAAGAAACTGCAGACGCAACGCGATCAGTTTCATTTTGAACGAGAAAAAGAAAGGCTAACAATTCAAAAGCGAATCCAGCGCATTGAAAGAGCAAAATCGGTGGATGATATTCAAAGTGAATACACTCTTGAGTTCTATAAGGAAGAAGCGAACAAGCTGAAAGAAGCATTTGAACGAGTTACAGAGGCAGAGACAAGGTATGTGATCATGAAAATCATTCATTTGTTAACTCGTCAAAATCTTTCTGATTCATTGCTGGAGAGTGCAAAGATAGTATTAGTTGCTAAGGATATAGCATTATCTTTAATTCATGTTCATCTTACCTTTGATTGAAACTTGCTACTAATACAATTGAAAAACTGGGCGTGGTGTAAATATGGCCAAATAATAAGAATAAAAATAAGAATAAGAAGAGGAAGATACCATAATAATGCGAATAATTTGCTGTAAATTGTGTGAGAGTCGAGAACAATATATAATTTTTCCTCCTCCCCCTCCGCTTTTTTCTTTTTTTTCCTAAGCTTTTTAGTGTTGGTCACCAAATTTTCAGTAGCTGTTTATTATGCATAAGCACGTATTTTGACTTAGTTTCGTGTCGGTACCGTTTGTTGATCTTTTACAGCTTTTGAGAGTAAAAAAAAATTCCGGAAAAAAACAGTAGTTTTTGAAATCATCTGTTTTTGTTTCAATTTGATATTTCTTCCCATGTCAGTGATATTATTGCATACAAAAGGCATAATTCATACACTAATTGTCAGCAATTGATTTCAACATGTGTATTACCCGGTGGCCATGTCCCAAGTTCTTGGTGTACCTCCAGATGGCAATATGAGAAACGCTACATCATAGACTTTTTCGAAAATAGTTATTGTAAATTTATTTATTTAATTGACCGTTTTAAGCGTTGATAGCAAAGAGAGATAAAAGGAAGTATATATTTTCTTCTTGTCACAAACATCGACTACATGAAGAAAAAATAGGTCATTTTCATGGCAATAGTCATGACAACTAATTAGTGAAGGTATGTAAGTTATGCTTCAGACGAATAAACATGCCAACGGATGGTCAGTTAAGTCTGCAGAAGAAAAATAGCTACACATCTTTCAGTGTACTTGCAAATTTTTAAAAGTGTTTTCAAAATATATAATTTTTTATCATTCATAAACATTGGAAAAGGAATAAAACAATCTAAAATAACATTTTATGGAGAGATTTAATGAAAGGATAAAAAAAACAGAAAAGATTGAAAATTTTAGAGGTTTGCCATAGGACATCGTTATCTGATGGTACTGTTGCTAGGAAACCAATATACTGCTGCACGCAAGATGGTTATTTTTAAAAATTGCAAGAGTTAAGCTTTGTTCCTGCCAATTTTGGTTGCCAAAGCTATATGGGGTGCTAGCAAATGACTTCCCCCCCTTCCCTTGGGTTAACTTGTTATGATAAATTGCTTGGACGACCGAGGTTAAAGTTGTCCCTGCGGTGATAAACGGTTTGGGAGACGGTATGGAAAGATTAAGAGAGGACACTAAAGAACTGTTCGACGATGAAAAAGAAGTAGAGTGAAGTTGTAGAGAAATGCAAGAGATAGTATTGTGAGAGAGTGACTTAGAAAAATTTTATTATGGCCAATATGTTGATACATGGTCCATCTCTTTATGATAGCCACCAAATTTTGATAGCTACTACTTTTCCCTTTCTTAATGTCATATATCATTTGACCATTATATCATATATTATTAAATTTTGAACCTCGATTTTTACGATTCTAGCTTTCTAATTGCTTCGCTTAATCTCGGTTATCAACTAATATACCATATGACCTTATATGAAACATAATTTTTCGATCACTTTGTAAAAGTGAAACAGAATTTAACAGAATTTTGCTGTTTGATAATAAATTATGTTTTACACCGTAGAAAAAATTGCTAGAGACTGACGTTTCGAGCTATAGTCCTTCGTCGGAGTGAAGTGTAGCACACAATTTATTAAACTGTTTCTGTAGAAACGCCGACGTAGCATCCATTTTATAGAATTTTGCTGTAGTTGCTTAGTATCTAATTGTTCAGAACTGAGTGAGATTTAATAAAATAATTATGCCACTCACATTTTGGTGCATATGAGGTAAGAACAGCCAACTGCACTTCGCGCCTCATTGGCTATCTATCACCTCATATCCAATCCAAAGTTGTGGAATAATTGTTAAGTATATCATTTGACATACGAAATCTTGCAGATGGCAGAAATAAGGTATAATAAGGAATGGTATTGGCTAATTATGCAGTGTTATTGGTTAAGTAAGAAATAATAATAATAATGATGACTAATAGTAATAATAATACTAATTGAATACTAAAGGAGAGGGACCCTTGGCCATGGAATCAGACTTGCTGCCTTGGGTTGTATAACAGCATAAAAAGAAGCTTGTAAAATCCTTTTCCGAGCCAAGTGGCCATTGGAGCCGGTGCATATCTGCGGTTTCTGTAGTGTTAAGCGGATGAGATTCATTAATTCCCCCAGGACGGGACACTAATCCATCGCAGGTTAGCCCCCAGCAGAAGCTAGTACTCATTTTACCTACCCCTTAAGGATGGAAAGCTGAGTCAACTTTGACGGAAAAGAAGGTCACACAAATGTTGAACACTCGGCAGCGCCGGGATTTGAACCCGGGACCTTATGGTTGGAAGTCTGAGATCTTACCACTGCGCCAACAACGCCGCCGTTATAAGAAGCTTGTGCCGTTAGCAAAATTTAGAAATAATTAGGTAAATTAATGTCAATTGAAACGAGTTTTACAAATTTGTAAGACAAGACCAAAACAAATTTGCCTGTTATATATTTTCTAAAAGCATTTATTGCTTAGTTTTGAATTTCATTTAAAAACAAAAATTTAAATATTGTAAATGTAATATGTAATTTACTTTTTTGTCAATATCTGCTAAGTGCGAATTAATTGTTGTTGTTGTTGTTGTTGTTAAGTGGGCTGTAAAACGGTGGCATACTGGGTATGTATCCTTCTCCCTGCTGGTTTGATATATCTGCCAGTTTTGACGAAATAATGCTGTGTGATTTCTACAGCTTCGAATTCGTAAAAGGAGCAAAAAGTTTAGTACAGAAAAGTTTTGTTTTCAGGAACTTCTTTGGATAAGTTGAGTCCTCATTAAACCTTTGGCTTCTATCCATCAACTGCAAGAAAAGATCTTTTCAAATTCCTACTTGGAATACTTTGTTGTGCTTTTGGGTATTTCTTAAGCTGAAGTAAGAAGAGTTTACTCTAGGTTGACATCAGAAGTGCGGGAGAAAGAAGCTGTTTTGCTTCAACTAGAAGCAACCAGGGCAAAATTACTGAACATGGAGGAAGATCACGAAGAGAGTGAAAACAGAGTGAAAGAGCTAGAGGCGATAAAACAGAAGAAGGACGAAGAGATTGTGCAGCTCAGGAAGCACATTGAAGAGGAGAAAAAAAAATACTTGGAACATCTGAAGTAAGCAGTGAAGTGAATGCTTTAGTTAATCTCTTTCTTAACGGGATCTGAAAATTTTAAAAAGCTCCAAGAGTCAATTTCTGTAAATATCAAAGTTTGGCCTTTCTTTCCTTTACAACAACATAAGGCATATTAACACATGCGTTCTCGTTGTCCGTAAGATCAAATTCATTTTCCAGCCCAATAACTGCGACTGCCACTGCGGTCAAGAGCCGATATGATGTAATTCAAACCTCCCTCGAGTTTGAAAAAATAAAGTACTGCCAAATTTTTTAGTGCAATTCTCGAAGATAACTTATCAAGTGAATCATTTGTATAAAATATTAATACATCCGAACTCTGAAGCTTTCTTGTTATGATTTTGCAATAAGCCTAGCTTCTTTTTTGCCAATCACATGTCAAAGCAAAAACAAGGGAAAAAAACCGTATTGTACCATGGGTTTTTCCTGGCAATGAAGAAAGGCAGCACTTGCTTGGTTGATTGTACAATCGCGTCTTGCAGTGTCTTGTATTTCATATCAAACCTCATTAGCTAATTGTATGTACTTCAACGACGTGTTTTGGCTTTTCCGTAGTTCAAACAGGTCATTTTGAATGTCAAGTAGTTGATAGCTCTTTTAAACAAATAGACAGCCATTTGCATGTAAGATTTTTGATAGCTTCGCCCTTTGGGGGTTGTTATTAGCAGTCTTGAACTAAAGCAGTTTGCCAGCAATTGTAAGCACAATAAAGTTTAGTAAATACAAATGTGAATCTAATATGAAATTTTGTTTTCAGGTCAGAAGAATATGAAATAATCGAAAAGCCGTTAGGTGAGTTTTCACAACTCTCATTAACACCCAGTTACATTATACTTCATAAGGAACCCTTGAGAGCTTTTAGTGCGAAAAATAAAATGCTAATTGTGAGACCGTTAATGGAACGATTTTGCCCGTAAGATGGTCAGAAGCATTGCTTGTTATTTTAAAGAATTTCTCTCGTAACTCCCTTTTTCTTAACCTTGGTTTGTGGCACTTTATCAAATGTTTGCCAGCATTGTTATTCCATCAGCCTCAACCTGGGTACAAGGTCAAAATCTGTAAACTTTGCTCGAGGACTGCATGGCTTATATATCTGCTAGCGCTGTCTCTCTCTAAAGCTTTGCAAGTGAACCACTGCGTTTTAGAAAGGTATCATGCATCACAACATTTTCTATACTTTTATGGAAAAATATCTTCAGTTTAGGTATTCCTTATTAATAGATCAATTTTATCTCTTTAGTTAATCGGCAACATGTGAAATATCGTGTAATTGGCAACCACGCAGCCGCAGAGGTGTTGAAAGAGGTATAAATGACGATTTGTTTTCTGCTTTAATACAAATTAATTGACCGTTTTTAAACGATTTTGTTTTGAAAGTAACATTTCCTTGGTCACTATGACTCTGCCCACTCATCTATAAGAATGTTTATGGGAATTTGGTTACATGTATCAACTTGAACCACTGCAAATCTAGTTATGTTCGTTACCCGAGTTATTGCTAGAGATGATCGACTGATATTATTGTTTTTGAACCACCCGTTTTTAACCAGGCACTCTTGGCGTCCAACGTGGCGGAACTTCAGAAGCAGCTTCCCTGGTACAATACCACGCCGCAAGAGAACACAGGTGGATGGACGTAAGTTGGCGTCACCTCCCC